>ML777734.1:28776-41289 GCA_009831015.1 Picea engelmannii
TCTTTGTCGGAAAAATTGTAAACAGAGAAATAACCTTCCAGCAGAGTTAACCATTTTTCTAGGGCTTCTGTATCTATCTGTCCTTCAAATACAAGAATATCAAAATTAACTTGTACCTTGAAAGGCAAGGTGCCTCCAAAGTGGCCGCTTCATGAAGATGCACCCGATGCTATCGGCAGGCGTTGAAGGATGTGGGCAAAATTCTCCATCATTTTGTCCCTCTGTCGCGTGAGAGCTTGCTCAAGCAACAGATTGATAGGATCGTCTGCTCTGTCGTTTTTTTTTTCTTCCGCCATTGAGGGTTTCTTGGGTGTGCGAGAGAGATTGTCTTCAATAGAGACAAGATCGAAACCCAACTTTCTATACTCGGACCTCGTCGGGGACATGCACTGAAAAAAATGATCAAGAGCAGCCTACTCTGATACCACTGATTCAGATTATTTTCGGCACAAAATGAGATCGGAGATATAATAAAGAAATGCATAGAGATATCACATATATTAAATAATATAACAGAAATGTATCAGAGATGCAACCATAAACACAGATATATAGTAATACACGATTTCTATTAATGAAAGAAATGTACAGAGACTGTAAAAATACAGAGTGAAAGACTCGCTAGAATGGTGGCATCTTATCTCTGAGAAGAGATGTGACGGCTACTCGCATTCGCAAGAAGATGATTACAATGAGGCTCTGAAGGCATTTTTACAATAAGTAGGAATGCCAAAAACCCTAGACATCCAAAAACCTAACCCTGGGAGATGAAGCGCCAAAAGTCATGTGGGCCCCGTTTGGGTAAGTGAGTACATCAACATCCCGGGGTCGTAACTTTTGCATACGATCTTCGTTTTAGGCATGTGATAGCTCGTTGGAAAGGTATCGTCGAGGAGATTCATTTTGGGGGCTCAATAATGCCTTAAAATATCATTGAGAACCTCTATCTCTAACAAACTTCTTTTGGGCCCTCAAAATGGCCCCAAAAGTTAAAACCTGCTAAAAATAGTAAATTGCCAAAATTGCCAAAAAGTCGTTTTGAGCCATTTGGAAAAGGTGGGTGGCCACCGATATCCACCTGGATCATTTTAGGATCCAATATCTGATCGGTTGGATGACTTGTGTGGTAAAAATCATTCTTCATTCGCCAGTCATGAGATGAAAATTTGTTATGATCTTGACATGGTCAAGCAATCAACTTCATAATCTAGTTCAGCAACAGTCTTGCTGCTAAACCTGTCAAAAAAATTGCATCCATATCAACCATTACATGAGGATGAAAATAACATAGATACAATGCTAGATCATGTTGCTGACTTGGCTAAATTTAAAAGTCAAGAAACAGGTCAGTTCTACCTTGATCCTATAGTCACCTATATGGAGAATTTTTTCACTGCAGAGCCCCAATCTATCTCCGACATTACTTTTGTTCTTCATGATTGTCGAGGTCTCTATTGTGAAGATAAATCATGTTTTCAGCAATGGCCATTACACTTTGCAGTTTTGAATCTATGGGAAAAAGGTCAAGATGATTTTTTAACTGTGCTAACAAGCAGTCAAGCAGTCCTCTGGTCTCAGCAGCTACTTGATTAGTTTCATTGGCATTTTTTTATTATTTGATTTAGCATGATTTTCAGTAGTATAGGGTAGGTAGGAGAGTGTGAATAAGATCAACATTCTGAGCATCTCTTTTTCAGCAGTGTTCTTTTTTATTTGGTCTCAAGTGGATGATCAAAATAGGTACAAATTGCAGAATAATTTTGGGAACAACCTAATGGATAAAGCATTGGTTTTCATGTTTAGAGTTCATTGGTTATTGACACCTCTTGAAAGAGCTTCAATCCCCAGGTGGAGCCTACGTTGGGGTCCTATAATCATAGGTAACTTGACTCTTCAGTTGATGATTTGACGTTTCTCTCGTGATGACGAAGTCTGACTCGGTTGATCCCATTTTCCCCTCCATCCATTTCGCCCGATCCTCCATCACCCTGTTGCATCCTTCATCCATGCGACACCCTCACTCCCTTGTCCTTTTGTCTAGTTGACTACATCCTTCTCACCACCCATCAATGAATAAACAAACTTAGGCTAAAAAGAACAATAAATTAATAAGGTTGGTAGTTAGTAAATAGGTTAATAAAGTTACTGTAATTAGACCAATAATCTAAGTTAGTTTTGTTAGAAATTGATTAATTATTAATTAATTAATTAGCTAATAATTAAGTTAGTGTTTAGGTTAATTTAGGTTAGTGTTAAACATTAAATAAAATTAATTAATATAAAACCCATTTAATAAAACAAAAAACAATATAAAACAATTAAATAAAAACAAAACTAAAAGAAACAAATTAAAAACAAACAAAATAAAATGTAACTTAATACATATATTAATAAACGTAAATAAAAAAAATAACAAAACATTAAAATTAAAACAATTAAAAATCAAATAATAAAAAACATAACAAATTTAATAAACAAAAACAAAAGTTAAAAATTAAAAAACTAAAACTACACTATCCTAAGTTTCTACCCACGCTCACCATTCATTCCGGACCCCCCCCCTCACGTCCCTTCACACCAAGGGGGTCCGGAATGAGTGGTTTCATATTACCACCCTCGAACACTTGTCATATCCACAGGCCAGTGGACCCCCCTGCCCCCAAAGCCACTTACCACCTCGAGGGGGGGTCCAAAATACCACCTTGCCAAAAAAAAAACGCTTTCACAACATTTTTGACCAACCGATTTCTGAAGATGATTCCAGGAAAAATAAAGAGAATTTTGAAAACCTTAGAGAGGTTTTTCTCTGTAACAGGATGAATAACAAAAATATCTCTCCAGTTTTGTAGAGGTGCCACCCTTTGGGAGAATCAAAGCTATCTTTCAGTCTCATTTTTTGGATTTCTAGTTCTGTCTGTTTTAGCCCTAATTTTGCGGGAGTTGTTTCGACGAGATGGAGGAAAATTTGGAGAAACAAAAAGAGGCTTTTTTCCACAACATACTCATATACAATAACCTCATTCATTGTTTTCCCAGATGTTAGCATTAAAGAGAAACAAATGTCTAAGAGGACCCCTATTTTACAGAAATTTGGCCCGTCTCTCATGGTGAATAGTTCAGGAGTTTTAGGGATTTGTTGTTATTTTTGGCCAAGGCGATTGAATCTGAATTCCTAAACTTGATGGGGGCTCTCTCCTATTTATTTATGCGATCTTAATGTAAAATGGTTGTTGATTCTAGCTCCCAAAGAGGTTGTACTCTGTAATATTTTTCAAATTCATCAACAATAAAAGGGACTTTTTCATAGGATTCCTGTGTGTTGATGATTGGTGAAGTCTTCTTTATTTGTCGAATGTGATTCTACTCAGTCATCATTATATTTTTTTTCTCTGATTTTTAAAAGGAGATTTAGCACAGAATTGATCTCCGATACTCTGTGTCAAGCTTTTAAAATATTAATGTTTTCTTCCGATATTACAATGATGAAATTCTTAAATGCTTTGTTATTGTGATGGACCATTTCCTCTGCTTATGCTGTACACCTCTTTACTTTAAAAGGATCCAACGTTTGCATTAACTTTCCCTGTGGAAATACCTTGTAAATATGCATTTGATTTCAAACTTGTCACAGACCCCATAGCCCAATGGGATTCTAAGCAGTCCTTTCAGCCAAACACCTCGAATCTAAAATATAAACTTTGAACTCATTATCTAGCCTAATATCTATTCAAACAAATCTATATCAAACAGAGAGATCCCTCTTTGAGTCTTGGAGGTCTAGATCCAAGACTCGAAGTGGTTTTGATGTCGCCTCTGTGACTGTCCCCACAGCCTTGGGAAAATTACAGAGTGATAACACAACTAATGCACAATCCTGGAATTAATTAACCTTTTAAATGTGTCATATTTATCATATCTTAGAACTAAAACATCCCATCACATTGCATTACTTAGTGGACAGGTCGTGGATCAAAGACACCTTGTGTATGTTTCCTGTTGGTATCCTTATTAGAAAAATTATGATGTCGATGGGTATCGATGATCGACAATTGGGGATCTGTTCAGGTGCGTAGTTTCTTTGCAGGTTACATCTTCATAAATACTCGATGCCAAAAACATTTTGGCAATCAACAATCGGTGATATCCTTCCTTTACGCACGCAACGCTTACTCTCTTCAAAACTTCTTGACACCGATAAGGGTCGGTCATCGGAAATATTATTGCGTAGTGCCTGTCATGTAATAAAGATTGTCGTCTTTCGACACCGATGGAGGTCGGGGCTCAACTATTTTGGTGCTCTCGGGTGAAAATTTTCATCTCTAATCCTTCCTGATATCGAATTCCTTTAGCGCATCGGGGAGAAATTTCGATTTTCGATTCTTTAATCAAATGTCAGTATTTGTTAATTCATGATGATTTTCTCTTGCCCGAACAACTTTGAAAGACTTAAAATGAAAAACAAAATATGAGCAAAGGAAACATTTTCATACTAAGATCGAATTAGACATTCACAAGAGATCAAGTGGCACCCAAAAAGTGAAATTTGGCGTAGACTTTTAGGGTGTGTTGAGTGCTCAACAGAACCCTCTAATACTATTGAAAATTGTGATATGAAATATTCCCCAGGTACCATGGCAAGCCCCCGTAATCACCTTTGAGGTCCCTAGGAAAATCCACTAAGGTTACCAACTCATAGTCAACATCCAGAGGGTAAAATCGATAGTCAGGATCGAACATATGGGTAGGGTAACAAGGCCTGAAGCTTTGAAAGTGTCGCCTCTCACGAAGGTATGAGTAATAATGAAACCCCCAATATACAATCTCTCCACTATGTTTATTCAATATTCTGAGGGGAAATCTCCTCGGCTCTCCTTCACGTGACCTCGTGTTTAGCTCATGTGTTAGAGAAGGCTCTCAGCTATACTTATACAAAAAATGGATTTGTGATTCTCCCTAGCTACGAATCCTATGATTTTTTTGCAGCCTTGGAGAGTTATCTCTCCAATCCTAATCCAAGTCCCTAACCCTAAACTTGTTTGTGCACCCTAGAAACATTGTCTAGTACATTTTAAGTTTAGCGATCGTTTTAGTGGTCGTTTTTACTCAAATGGTATGGAGGTGCAACTGATGTTGTTTGATACTCTTACAAAAAATAAACTTATAAGAACACTCGCAAAGAAAAATTTACACTAATTATTCAAATGAAACGGATTTTCACAAAGCAAATGCATGAACAAACCTTCAAACTTTAAGATGCAATCTTTTTTCCTTTTTTGATGCAAAATGCACAATCCAAATTTCAAGAGAAAGAAAAGAAGAAAACAAAATGATTTTTTTTTTCATTTGAATTTAGTTCGAGATGATAAGAAAATAGAAACCTATGCTAACTTATTTTTCTTTTTCAAATAACAATGCAAAGAAAGAAAGAGATCTAACTGGTAGAAAAACTATGTTTTTTTTATTTCATTTTCTTCTATCATAGAAAAACTAACAAAGATGCTAAAAGAAACTAACAAAAATAAGCCAAGAATTCTAGGAAACCAAGATTGAGGTATTTTCTAATCTGAAGGTTTTCACAAGCTTAAACAGTGTATTACAAAGCAATCGCAAACTCAGGAAGCATAGGATAACCTCGAGAAACCAATAAATCTCCCAAAAACTGAAGAAACGTTTTTTTTTCACAAATGCACACAAGTCATGACTGAGTGAACTGAGACTCGCGGATGTCCTCGGGTCATACACAGTAAAAGAATAGATATATGAGAATGATATCATATAAAAGCATGGATAATTCTGTAAAATTGGGAAAATAAAAACAACTTTCAACAAGGAGACTCCGAAAAACTTATGGAAAATTTTCCAGATAATAAAAGCTTTGGAACAAATCTTGGAAACAGGAAAAATCACATAAATAAAAAAAGGACACACAAGCCACCCTACAACCGACCCAGACTAGGAGAATTACCTAGTGGAGTCGCCAATTCTGATTAAGGAATTTCCCCCCTGTGATCGTGGGTTGTAATCACAACAGAGAAAGACCAAGCGAAAGAGATAAATGTCTCCCCACAATAACAAACACACAAAAATCAAAGAAAATAACTACTTTATTTAGAAGAAGGTAGGGATAGAAAAGAGAAAAGAAGGTGTACCTTGTTCTCCCTTTTGATGTTGATCCCTGCTCCAATCTGTCGAAGAGCTCCTAATCCTCTGCTGGAAACATCCTGCAAGATAGATATAATGCTAGGATTACGATGAAAATAGTTATACAATCATAAATATGTGCATGTAATATGTTATATGCAAAGTAAGAATACATATAAATGTAGAATAAAAACAAATTTGGAGGATAACAAGCTTTTTTATTACCAACAATTGGAAAAGGTAAGTTACAACCTTGTCCCGCTTAAGGCACTGTCTTGAAGCCAACTGTCTGGGTTCCTTCGGGAATATTCAAGCATAAACTCAACCAATAAATACTTCTCTCAATTACTCAGATAGGGATAAGAATACACCCTATAGTCATATAAAGGGGAAAGAAGCTCTGGAAAAGGAGTTTCCATATTAAAGGGGATGTTTCTCAGAGAATATAGAGAAACAAAGCTTACTAGATGTTGGTATAATAACTTTGCACTAATGGAATTTTGTTCCATATTTATCTCTATATGGTTGTTTTATATCTTACCAAATAGGTTTGGGGAGTTGGAATCCGTTTTCTACGAGAAAGGGTTTTTGGGAAACGATCCCAACCAAAAAATCCTCCCAAAAACATGAAATTATTTTATTTTTCACCAAAAATGAGGGCATCGACGAGTTGAAGTGAGGAAAGGCATGGATGTCCACGTGTTGCACTAGAGAAACCCACATGTATGCTCTTAAATCATGTTTTTTAGATGATTTTGGAGGTGAATTTTAGGGAAAAGTATAGAAAGCATTGGAAAAGGGTTGGGCCATCGAAAAAAAATCATAGGTGTGTATTGTTGTGATATAACATTTATGCACCACTAAAAATACACACCAAGGTTCCAAGCAACAAGGAGCACCAAACTTAGTATTGTAACTTAATGGTGTGTATGATATTAGAAAAGGCATCATAATCGTGTGTTTTATATGGAATAACACATCGGTGCACCACACATATAATAATTATCATATCAGTGTGTTTAATAAATAACGTAGCACGGGTACAGCATACAACATGGAGTATCGTGAAAATTGTTGTAACACCCTTGTTTCTGTCGGCTTGTAAATATAACTATAACTTGCCAAAATACTGTGGCAGGCTAAATATGTGTGAATGTTAGATTTGATGAAACTTTTGTTATAAAAGGAAATGTATGTATTTATGTTATTACTTAAATATAGATAGTGTTGCATAGCTACTGAAATGGAGGTTTTCCAAGATAGATCATGATGTTATGAGAGAGATGGTGAGGGGAACCAGAAATGGTTGAGATGACCCCCACCAAACCAGTACCTTACTAGATTTAATTTCTTAGACCCAGAGCAGTCCTCTGACCTAGAAATGAATTACCAGTCATGCTAGTAGTTGGAAAAGCATCCTCAAGAGTTAATCAGAAGATGGAGTAGAGTACCCATATGAAAGGCTTCCAGAATTGACCATGAGCTAGGTATTTGGACCCATGCAATCTTGTTGAGGAAGGAAATAAATGAAGTAATTCATGGCCAGAGGAATATATGCAAGGAAATAGAGTGGAAAGACCAATATCCAAAAGAGAAGAGAGTGCTTGCAACTCTCTAGTTTGAAGGATAACTGAGAAACGATCTCTTTATAGGTGCAAGAAGTTGTTGGTAGTGTTTTCAGTCCAAGCTGATAAATGAGGTTGACGAGAGACTGTGGAAGTAATCATAGCAAACCCCCTTCCTTGGTACAGAGAAAATAGTTTTCTAAGTCCCCGTGGTAGGAGGAGAGTAACCTCTATCCCTGATTGTTGCTGAGGAAGAAGAAAGAGTCTCTCTCATAACATCATGGTCTAGCTAGGGGTTGGCCAATGGTAAATCCATTCAAGAGTGGTTGTGCCTACGGTTGGGTGGAAACATGCACCCCTTTCAGTAGTCGTTGCATGATTCTGATATCTGATAAGTATTCTCATACTCTTTGTAATGAAATGGAAGCCATGGTTGAATGTATGTATTTATGGTTAAGTTTTAGAGTGTTTTCACAATTATTAGAAACACTCATTTTATTCTATAAACTGTTGTATTTACATGGTCTTCTATTTTCCTTAGTTTAACAGCTAGAGAGATATGGGAAGTGAGTCTGTAAGTGAGTCTAAGTATAGGCTACATTTTCTATACTGGCTAGAAATTTCCCAAGGGTATTATTGACAGGTGAAAATGATCGTCCGTCAATTGGAAGAACAAGTCTGGTCTGGGGTTGTCTAAATAACAAAAGTCATTTGATATAACTTGCTCTAACAGGTTTAATGGCTCTATTGGCTAATCTAAGAATCCTAAAAGAGGCGAAATGAAAGAAAAGAAATAATAACTAATCACTAAATTAGTATATATATGTACATATATTATAATGCAACTGTAATAAGCATATTTAAACAAAATATTGATTACTTTTATACATACATTATTTACAAACTACAAGTTTTGATCTAAACTTGCTAAACTCTATGTGACAAATTATTGCTTCGCAAAAGAAGATAAAGAAAACACATAAAATATGTTTGGATTTTTCTTTATAACTCAAACGGACTAGTAAGAAGAAATGCTATGAAACAAAATACATGGATAGTCAAAAGCCAAACCATACATCTGTATTCCAGTGATGAGCAGCGAAAGAAAATGAAAATAAATGATCTAACCTGTTAGTAAGTTAACGCTATGTATCCAGACATATGTATGATAGAGAATATCCATCCAATTTTTCCAAGAGGGAAACCTGCAACGAACCTTAAGATTGTTTCGAATAAATGAGAAACAATGTGCTGGAAACTGAGTTTCAATAACAGAACGTATGATACAAATAGTCGCAATGATCTTATGATTTACAAGAAATTACAGTGAGATAAATCTTATTGTAAGAACTTTGCATTTAAACATTCAACAGAGAATTAAAGATAAATCTCATCATTTGAGTTGAATAGATGATCACCATATATAATATGTGAAGCATCACATATGGACAACATTTACACAGGAATTATTCCAACAACACAATAGATTATGAAGACTAAAGTTGTCGATAACCTATTGTCATATTAGAATAAACAAAACTTAAACAAAGACACCATCCACAAAAATCTAAAGCCATAATCTGTATTGTTGTTTCATTAAAGTCTGCAAATTAATCGTCCACCTTTAGCTCCAGGCTAAGATGATCTTGATTGCAAAACATTACAAGTATTTAAAGAGTTTAGAAAAGATAAACCTCCCATCTTGTGGGATAAGATCAAATCTTTAAAAATGATTTATTAACTACAAAATAGAGGGTGATGTAACCACTCCATATCACACTATATCTCTCAGAACTGAGACAAACTTCTTTTTGTTTCCCCAAAGAAAGGCCAAAGAAATGGATAATAGGCTCAACAATAGTCCATATCATTAGATCATCATCAGGTACTTGATATCCTGAGAGAAAAAATGAAAAGAGAGTTTAGATATTATTAAAACCAATAATTACCACAAATTCGAATGAAGATGAACTGGCTACAAAATCAACTGATTCTGTAGCTAGTTTTATTTTAACAACAAAAATCTAATTAAATCTATAAAAATAGGAAAAATGAATAAAATACAACTAAGGCAATAAAATAAATCTTTACCTTATAAATGCATGCTAAATTTGATTCACAGAATCTCAGAATTCACCACTGCTGTAACACTCTCAACATTCTTAACTATTATATTCCCAGTCCTTTTCAAAATCTTATCCTGCCTTTGAACACTGGACTTTAACCTATGCTTTTCATCCTTTAATGAGTCGATTTGAGTAGTGAGAGTTTTTATTTGCAATTGAAGAGTAGGTATGTCTGCATAATACTTGTCGATAAAAAACAAACAAACTTCACACCGTGGATTTGTGGTAGTTGTTTGATGTCCACGTCCATGTGTCAGAACGTCTCCACTGATGCCTGTGGGTTTTTTACTGAATTTAATCCCTATAAAACCTTATTACGTCTTAGTCATGGTGGAAGTTTATCCACATAGTCGAATTGTTGACTGTTTGGAATGGTTTCCACTAGGGATTTTATGTTGAAATTAGGGCAAACAAATTAATTCATGCACGGAAATTTCTGAAATCTTAGAACTAACATCTTGTTGCCCAGGTAAAAATGGTCGAGAATCTCCTCATGATGATGGTTTTCCTTCAAAGGGTTTGGCATGTGAAGGGATTTTTCTTTATGAGAGGTTTACCCAACATTGTACGAATGTCTATAAAAACAAAATAAAACAAAATGCTTATCTTAACCAAAACATGAATTATGAGAAATTTACATCCAAAGGTCACGACATATCTATGAAACAATCTAGTTTCTGGGGAAATGGCCCACAAAAAAGGTAAAAGAGCCCATTTTCGTTCTGGGCTTTCAAGGGTTTGGTCTAATTCATCACGGTTTGTTCATAATCTCTCCCACAACATCGTGTCTCCAACAACCAAAAATGAGATTAAACTTTGCTATGTAATAACAAATGTGTGAAACTTCAGGGCTGTTCGGATCTGTTAATCCCTAATATTGGCTCATTAAATCTTAATTAGGGCATATTATATTAGTAATGTTATTTTATTTATGTCGGCTTTAGGCCATTAGTTTTAATTATACCTCCTAGTCTCCTATATATACCAAGGAGACATTTTCATTTTGAATCATCTTGGAATTGAACATTTAAGTGGGGTAAAAGGAGGTTGCCCCCTTGAAGAGGCTTATTATCTAAAATTATCTCTTTTTCAAGGCGTTGAGTACTTTTCCTGAGGTTTTTCTACGGTATATTGATGTTTGGTTCTTAACATATGGTATCAGAGCTTAAGGTCTTGGGGTTTCCCTGCTACATATGAGACACCGTGGAATTTTTTCTATAAAAATTTTTCTACAACGTTTCAGAAGGAACCGCTTGGAGGGTATTTAGTATATGGATCAAGGTACGTTGGCTCAAAATTCATCTCCTTAGTCCTTATACTTTCGGAGATACCGCCTGTACAAGATAGGGTTCTGGAATCATCTTGAAATGAGTCATTGTGTAATTTTTGCTATAAAATTTTTTATGTAACGTTTCAGAACCTGAAATCTGGAGGAAATTTACAAAACTTAGTAAGGAATCTTTGGTAAAAAGTTCAGCTTCTGGGTCATCATAAATTGGTATATACACCTTGTGTAAGATAGGGTATCTGACTAGTCCTATTGACTAGTCTGAAGAAGGTGTTCCAAGTAAAACAATCATAACTTCTTGCTAGAGTATCCAAATTGAGTGGGAATAGTTTCATTGGATCATGAACAGTCTGTAGTATTTTGGGTGCGAGTTTCAAAATTTTATATCAATTATTTTGTATGGGGCATTCTATACAAGTGAGATCTCCTGGAAAGGCCAAAAATCGACAAGTTGTGAGGAAGTTACCGTAAATTCCACTTGGCACATCCAATTTTGATTAGACCTATGGCATTGAAGAGAAGAAATATCAGAGAACTACCTAAAAGAAAGTTTCATACGCAGAAGGGCCGAAACTTGGGAGATAGAATAGAATAAATATTGTCTAGTAGAACCACCTCAAAATCAAGACTCAAAAGTGATATTTGGCCAACATGCCACCCAAAAAGGGACCTTCTACACCAAATAAGCCTCCATAAAATCCTAATTGGACTCTTGATGAAGGTGAAGAAATGCGTAGGGACATAAATGATTTACAAAAGAAGACAATAACCAAAGATGAACTACAAGAGATGATGGATTCAATGGAAGCTAAGATCATGGAAGTAATGAAAAATTTTGTAACAGAGAACACACCCAAAAGTGAAAATGCATCCCATGAAATTCACGATGAGGACACAAGGAAGGTGAATCAAGAATGGAGAAACTCCAACTTTGGTTTCAAGACCAGCCACGTTCCTAAGATTGATATGAGGAAGTTTGATGGAAAGGACCCAATCACATGGATACTTCAGATGGAGCAATTCTTTGATCTCCATAATGTGCCACATACACAAAAGGTACGAATTGCTTCTTTATATTTAGAACATAATCAATTTGTTTGGTATCGATGGCTTTGTTCTCGCAAATCACTCGTCACTTGGACAATTTTCACGGAAGAAATGATAGCACACTATGAGGATACAAGGAACAATACCTTATTTATCCAATTGATAAATCTCAAGCAAAAGGGTTCTATTATCGAGCACATTGAGAACTTCCAAAGATTGAATATAAAGGTAACCGATATTCCAAATGAGCACTTGATTGATGTATTCATAGGAACTTTAAAGGATAACATTCAACATGAGGTTCGCCTTTGGGAACCCAAATCATTGGAGAATGCATTTAAGGTGG
>ML777734.1:59466-69471 GCA_009831015.1 Picea engelmannii
TATGGAATGCCGAAACCCGATTTAAAAAGACGCGCGTAGGTTTGATCCAAATTTTAAAAAAGAGGGACCCAATTTCCCCCGAGCAATAAATATGGGACCCGATGAGCGTTGAACGTGTCCTGGATCCATGGGTTTAAGAAGGGGTCGATGCTCTTTCTACAGAATTGATGAAGAAGCAAAGAAGGACGGTAAGGACGGCAAAGATGGTGATAGGTAGCAGGGGTCCCTTATGGAGGATGTGGATGCCATTTCCTGATAGTAGGCACATCTACAGATCACTGAGGTAATTTGTGCAGGTGGCGGAACTACAATGAATCCCATTAAGTTACAATAGATTTGAACTGCTCAGCAACACATATTATTACTGATCCAGTGTAAAAATTAATGAAACGTGGTCAACAGTGAGTCTGAGGGTTTAACCCTTCAGTAGAAGCATCCTACCAGTAGAAACTGGTGCTATCTTCAGAGGGTTGAAGCTCCCTTCCAGGAAAGGCTGGTAAACGAGAGAAGGTTGTAGCCTTCTGCAGGTAGAAGCCTGCGTACTAGTATGAGTCTGCACTAGTACACTGTTGAAGAATGTTTTCTTAATAATAATCAATGAAGACAGAAACAACGGCAGCGGTGGTTTTCTCCCGATTTGGGTTTCCACCTTAAAATCCTGGTGTTCATGTGTCTTACTCATGTGCGTTGGTTTTCTTGTATTTACTACACTGTGTTACTGCTTAATAGACATCTGATGAATAATGAAAGAGCTCTGGATGCACTCTTGTCTCTATAAAGTAGCCTAAGGTTTTTAGTGAAAACAGGAGAAAACTCATTATTGCTCAAATACTGATTCACCCCCCCTCTCAATATTTCTCAACACGTATGATACAAATAGTCACAGTGATCTTATGATTTACAAGCAATTATAGTGAGATAAATGTTATTGTAATAACTTTGCATCTAAACATTCAACAGATAACTAAAGATAAATATCATCATTTGAGTTGAATAGATGATCACCCTATATAATATCTGAAGCATCACATATGGACAACATTTACACAGGAATTATTCCAACAACATAATAGATTATGAAGACTAAAGTTGTTGATAACCTATTTTCATATTATAATAAACAAAACTTAAACAAAGACACCATCCACAAAAATCTAAAGCCATAATGTCTTATGTTGTTTCATTAAAGTCTGCAAATTAATCGTCCACCTTCAACTCCAGGCTAAGATGATCTTGATTGCAAAAAATTACAAGTACTTAAAGAGTTTAGAAAAGATAAACCTCCCATCTTGCGGGATAAGATCAAATCTTTAAAAATGAATTATTAACTACAAAATAGAGGGTGATGTAACCACTCCATATCACACTATATCTCTCAGAACTGAGACAAACTTCTTTTTGTTTCCCCAAAAAAAGGCCAAAGAAATGGCTAATAGGCTCAACAATAGTCCATACCATCAAATCATCATCAGTTACTTGATATCCTGAGAGAGAAAACGAAAACAAAGGAGTTTAGATATTATTAAAACCAATAATTACCACAAATTCGAATAAAGATGAACTAGCTACAAAATCAACTATTTCTGTAGATAATTTTATTTTAACAACAAAAATCTAATTAAACCTATAAAAATAGGGAAAATGAATAAAATACAACTAAGGCAATCAAATAAATCTTTATCTTATAACTGCATGATAAATTTGATTCACAGAATCTCAAAATTGACCATTGTTGTAACACTCTCAACATTCTTAACTATTATATTCCCAGTCCTTTTCAAATGCTTATCCTGCCTTTGAACACTAGACTTTAACTTATGATTTTCATCCTTTAATGAGTCAATCCAAGTAGTGAGGGTTTTGATTTGCAATTGAAGAGTAGGTATGTCTGCAGAATACTTATCGATCCAAAACAGACAAACTTCACACCTTGGATCTGTGGTAGCTGTTTGATGTCCACGGCCATGTGTCAGAACGTCTCCACTGATACCTATGGGTTTTTCACCGAATTTAATCCCTAGAAAACCTTATTACATCTCAGGCATGGTGGAAGGTTATCCACATAATCGAATTGTTGACTATTTAGATGGGTTTCCACTGGGATTTTATGTTAAGATTGGGGTAGACTAATTAATTCATGCACAAAAATTTCTGAAATCTCAGAACTAACATCTTGTTGCCCAGGTAAAAATGGTCAAGAATTGCCTCATGACGAGGATTTTCCTTCAAAGGGTCTGCCATGTGAAGGGATGTTTCTCTATGAGAGGTTTACCTAGCACTGTAGGAATTTCTATAAAAATAAAATAAAACAAAATGCTTATCTTAACCGAAACATTAATTATGAGAAATTTACCTCCAAAGGTCGAGGAATATCTATGAAAAGATCTCGTTTATGGGGAAAAGGCTCGCGATAAAGGTAAAAGAGTCCATTTGTGTTCTGGTTTGTCAAGGGTTTGGTCTAATTCATCACGGTTTGCTCAAAATATCTCCCGCAAAATCGTATCTCCAGTAAGCAAAAACAGGATTAAACTCTGCTATGTAATAACAAATGTGTGAAACTTCAGGGCTGTTTGGATCTCCTTGGATGAAAGGGGCCATAAAGGTTCAATAAAACAACAATCATGAAAGCAGAAAGAGATCATTGTAACCATGAAGGGTTTCGAAAACAGAAGAGACCAGGGCAAGAACGAAAGAAACAAAACCCACGCATGAATTAAATGAAGGAATAAGTGGTTTCATAAGAGAATTGGGAGTTTCATGTAATGAATCGCTGAGGGTACAGGATAAAACCCAAGAATTAAATCAAAATGATGGACATGTCGTTTTCAAACTTCCACTATCAGCAGAGTACAAAATGCGACCAGATGCATTTAAATATTATCACTGTGCAAAGGGTGAAGTTACTCATCGTAAGGTTAAGATAAGAATTGTTTAACCAATCACAACATAGCGACCATAGAAGTATTTACCAAGAATCATTCATGGAACAAACTCATAGCCTAACATCAATCGATTCTCGGTGTATCATTTAAATGTCCAGAGTAGACCTTATAACAATGAGCAATTTAAAACAACCATTTTATTGAAATGAGATAGGCCTTAAAGCAAGATATCGTCCTTAAAAAGGTTTGTGTGATCATTAGTTTTCCTAGGGAAATAAGCCTTAAAATCAAATGAAATAAATTCATAATTTTCAATGCTTCGTTCATGCTTTCAGTCATGAATGAAGCATGAAAAGGAGAACTAGGAAAAATAAAAACCTTTTATATCCCAAGTCTCATCTTTCAAGTAGAAATGTTCATATGTTTAAGTGGAGGCAGCTACAAAATTTATGATTCGTTGCTTTAAGAATTGAAAATATTGTGGGGATTCCAATAGGTATTTTTCCCAAGGATGGACTTTGTAGTGCAAGAGTCGGGATGGGTTTAGCCAGATTATTTCAATCCTATCAAACTCTCGAATATACCTTCATGGGAATACTAAGTTCGAATTATGTGGAAGAAGGGTGCCTCCTTCAAACCTTTCACCTATGTGACCGAGGGCTCATGTCCATGTCCTTAACCAATTGATGGCTAAGAGATTAGCATGTAGCCAAAAATAATTTTCGAAGGACCCATGTGACCAAGGTCTGGGAACCTTGTGCTAGGCCTAAAAGGAGCTAAGCCTTTCTGGCTTCAGAAATCTAGGGTGTTACGACCTTACCATTTTCAAACAGGATGAACGAAACTTGTTGACACGGTTAACTATGAGGTTGACTGATGTCTGGCATTTTCCCTAACCGTGGAAGATAGACATGTCCCACCTCTAAACCCTGACCCACTTAACAATTGTGAAATATCACAGGTCATAGATCCAAGGGTATTTGAGAGTCCCCCTGGTCATTGGATTTATGCCGAGGTAAGTTCGACATATACTACTTTGGGAGAACAAAGGTGTTGTAGCACCAAATTCTCTGAACATCGAATTTATGAATTGATATGAGACATGGATCTGCGGAGTTTGTTAAGAACCCATCTTAACTGTCTGATTAACCAATGGAGGGACTCGCATATGGTATTTCGACAAAGTCCTACTTCAGGAGAATGGAGATGCCATAATACTAAAACCCCTGAAGGCTAGAGATGCAAATTAACATGAACCATATATCTAGGGACGCTTCAGGATCCTTCCTAGCCATTGAATTCCATGTGGTGATCAATCCAACGTTGATCACTTTGGGAGGAAGGGGATGGTAAGCGAGTGAAAGCCTCCGAATTTAAAAATCATGAATTCATGCAAGACGTAGATATAAGGACATTGTGGGGTTGTTCTCGACCGTTAGATCTAGACTATGGTCAGCCCAGTAATGACCACTCTAGGAGCAAGGAGGAGGTCACACAATGGATCTCCTGAATGTCAAAGTTATGATGTATTGGAAGTCATAGATCAATGGATCTACGTGGACTCATCTCGACTGTGATATCTAAGGGTGTCAGAAAGCCATTAGTCTGGAGTAACGTGGCACAATGACATCACCCAGGGTGACATGGACCCATGATTGGCATGCCACATGTCACCTAGATTTGTACATTTTGCAGACCCTATGTGTCCACTCAAATGTGACACATATAACCCATTGAAGGGTCCATGTGTCATCTCTTCCTTGTTGTGTGTCACTTCCACTGGTGCCTACCCGCTTGGCCTATTGGCAGGTGGAGTACTTGGGACCCATATGTCCTTGCATCTACATTTATTGCACCATCATGTGTAAGGGTGGAACTTTCGAGATTTTGGGACTTCGAAACTCTAGAGGATTGGGGTGCCGTTTCATAGATAAGCCAAAAGGCCGAAGGCTAGAGCCACGTGGTGAGATTTCGATCTCCTTCAGGATTTCCAGATTTTGGGACTTTGGAGGATTTGAGTGTAGAAAGGAAAAGGGGAATTTAGTGTCGAATGTTGAACTCCCCTCTGGCCAATGTGTTAAATGAGGACCAAGCCCCTGTTGTTGGATTCAATAGTGGATGGACTTCCAACATGGATGTATAAATATGGAGATGGTATGAATGAGATGGACCCATGTGGTCCTTGACTAATAACACCCGAAGAGCTTCGAGAGGCAATATATTGCACTCCAGAGCTTGAATTTGAGCCTGGTAATAGTTGTTAGAAAGATATGGTTGAGTAGAAGAGGATGAAAACCTATGAAAGGGGATTCAAGGAAATTAAAGTGAGAAAAATTTTGATTCTCCATCCATATAAAGGGTACTTAGGGGCTGGGTGTGTTACAGATTGGTATCAAAGAATGGAAACAACACTTGGCCTGCTTTGGCTCATGCACGAGTTGCATAAAAATATTATTAGAAACATTTTAAGGGGGTAACACCCTATCATACACCATTTATAAGAAGAATATCTAAGCCTCTATTGAAGAGAGGAATGAAACCTTCTACTATTGATAGATCTTTCGTAAATATGCACTATATGTTTCTAGTATTTCCAAATAAAGAAGTTGACATCACTTTGTAATTGTGTGTGTTGATCATAAAAAGATAGATACTTAACTAACATAAAATGTTTTATCAGCACTCAAGGAATCAATGGACAATAGGAAAAACCATAGCGTAAAGGATGGTAACACACCATGAGTATGGGAAAGCTCCCATAATAGAGAGGAAGAATCTGATGAGAGGATGGTGGTGGAAACCCCTCTAGATTTGGCTGAAAATGTAAGAATCATCATGGAAGAATTACATAATTGCAAGTATGTCAATGAAAGGTTGATAAAAGAATAGGAAAAACAAACTAAAATTAATTTAGTCATACTAAAAATCCTATCAGATATACATAAACAACTGCAACATGGAATAACAACCAGTCATGTGGATTGACATCATACTAAGAAAACTAAGAGTCCACCTAATATCTCAAAACATGGTCCTAAAAGTGGCCATACAAGGAGGAGCACGTCAAATAAGGCCCAAAATGGAGCCAAGAGACACTCATCGGAAAACTTCCCTAGTGAGGAAACCAACAACTCCAAGGAATCTTCTAGTAGCAAAAATAGCTCACATTTCCAAGGGAAAAGAAAGAATAGGAAACATTCCAAGATCCATGACCCTTGAGAGTTTAAGAAATCCAAACCACCCACTTTCAATGGAGAGATTAAGAATGGGGAAGAAGAAGAAGTTTGGCATCTTGGCTTGAAGAAGTAATTCATATTCCATGACTACTCTGAAAACTAAGGCTTGAATAGCCATTTTCAACCTGAATGGAAAGGCCTCCATTTGGTGGGAAGACCTGAGGAATGTGAAAGGAATCCATGAGAAGGAATTGTCATGGAAAACATTTGAGAAATACTTGAAGAATAAGTATCTATTAGAGAAATACTTTGATGGGAAGACCAAGGAGTTCTCTGAACTCAAGTTGGGACAACTTACAATAGATGAATATATCAACAAATTTATTGAGATAATGAGGCATGTGCCCTACATAAAGGATTAAAAGGTAAATATGAAATGATCCATTAGTGGACTACCTCAGTCCTTCTGGGACAGAATTGAATTTGATGAGACAAAGACCTTAGAAGATATTATCCGGAAGGCAAGGTATTGCTATGAAAAATTCAAGAATAAAACACAACCTCATGAGAACTGGAAGAAGAAAAGTAATTCAGGATTTAAGAAGTGTTGGAGATAATTCACATACACCTAGGATTTATTTTTCCTAAGGTTTCCCTTATGTTTTTTAATCATTATTTAGTATCCTATATTTTAGGGAGAATATTCCTCTAGGAAAATATTCTCTCTAGTTCACACTTTAGTTTGATCAATTGAGTGGATTCTAGATGACACATCGGGATTATCACCATGAATCATTGGGATCATCACTAACTAATGCACATTGGCCTTGGGATCATCACTAGACTAGTGCATTACTCATGATTCCTTGATCTCCTGCTCACTTCACTCTGTTTCAGTTAGTTAACTGAAGACTGGTAGATTAGTTAACTCAGACTAGGTGGAAATTCACTCCCGTAACTGCTCGAGAGATTAGACTAGGTGGTTGTTTACTCACGTAATTGTTGGTGTGTGTCCAGATCACTCTAGAACACCACTATGGCACATTGTCTTCTCCTCTAGTGCACATTGGTTGAGTTATAAAGAGTATAGTATGTTTAAATTATCATTCATTCATTTGGTTAATGAGAATTGTTCCATTCTTTCTCTCCTGCTTCTCTTTTCTCATATTTTCTATGATTTTTGAGGAGCCTCATCTTGCACTCACTTCCACTGAACCGATGTGGTTTAGTCTTCAAATCCATAGTCTTATGGCGAGGTTGTTGGAAATCCATTTTGGGAATCCTCCATTAAGGAGGATTACAACTCCCTCCTCGAGAACCAAACTTGGGATATGGTTCTCCTTCCTTCTAGAAGGAAACTTGTTTGGTGCAGATGGATCTATAGGACCAAGAGCACAGCAAATGGATAGATTAGAAGATACAAAGCCAGACTATTTTCCAAATGATTTCAACAGGTGGATGGCATTGCCTATGATGAGACATTTTCTCCAGTAGCGAATATGGATTCCATACGTTTAACACTTTCCATTGTGGCATCCAAAGGATGGGAAGTCCATAAAATGGATGTGAAGAATGCATTTCTTCACAGAGATATCTCTAAGGAGATCTATATGGAGCATCCCCAGGGATTTATGTAGAATTCATCTTTGGTATGTGGACTGAAGAAGTCTCTTTATGGCCTCAAGCAGGCTCTGAGGGCATGGTATGACAAGATGGAATCCTACCTTTTGCTCAGAAATTGGTACATTGTAAATCAGACCCAAATGTTTACATGCTCAATATGGATGATTCACTTATACTCCTAGTTATTTATGTTGATGATTTGTTGATCACCGGTGGCTCAAATTCAATGATTTTTGCAGTCAAGAGAATTATATATGACATGTTCTTGATGAAGGACATGGGTCTGCTACATTTCTTCCTTGGACTTGATATCAGTCAAGATGCATCAGGAATCAAACTATCTCAAGCCAAGTATGCACGATATCTCCTTGATAGATTTCAAATGACAGACTGCAACTCTACCCCAACTCCTTTCCTATAAGGAGTTAGACTTGAGGATGGCGGCGACACTCCACTAGTTGACAACACACTGTACAAACAAATAGTGGGGATCTTGTTGTATCTCACACACTCCATACTAGACCTCTCCTATGCATTTGGAGCAGTCTATAGGTTCATGCAGGAGCCACATGAGCTACATTGGAAGGTTGCAAAGCATATCCTTCGATACATACATGAACCCATCACCTTTGGGATTCACTATGCAATAGAATCTACATTGGACCTCATCGGGTTCATCGATTTTGACTAGGTTGGTGATAACATTGATCACAAGTCCACATCTGGTTACTCACTCAGTTTTGGTTATGGGCCTATTTGTTGGTCAAGAAAGAAGTAGTCTATTATTGCTATCTTCAGCTGAGGTAGAGTACATAGGGGTAGTTAAAATAACCATTTAGGCTATGTGGCTACACCATTTTCTCACTGAGTTGGGAATTCAATTTCATCAGTCGATCATCATCTAGTGTGACAACCAGAGCACTCTAAAGTTCTGTAGAGATCCAGTTCAGAGGCAATGAACGAAGCACATTGAGATCCACATGCACTACATCTGGGACATAGTGCAAGAGGGGATCATCGACCTGTAGTTCTCTCCTTTAGAAGAACATACTATAGACATCTTCACCAATATTGTCATTGATCAGAAGTTCCATTCTCTTCACAATCGTCTTGGAGTGAAGGATACAGTTGCCTCGCAATTGTCAGTTCTTCCTTTTATATACATTGTACTTTGAGGGGCGGGTTTTCCCATGAGGTTTTCCCTCTTTCCTCATTTATTTTAGTGTGTCTTTTGTACTTTGGTACCTAACATGGCCTCGTTTCCGGGACCCATTATTTATTTTCACCATAGTGATGTTTAAGGGGGGTGTTGGAGCTACTTCACACACACCTAGGATTTCTTTTTCCTAAGGTTTTCCCTATGTTTATTAGTCATTATTCAGTCTCCTATATTTTAAGGAGAATATTCCTCTAGGATAATATTCTTTTTATCTCACACTTTATTTTTATCAGTTGAGTGGAGTCTAGATGCCACATTGGTATTATCACCCTGCAACATTGAGATAATCACCAGCTAATACAAATTATCATTGGGATAATCACTAGAATAGTGCATTACTCATGATTCATTGTTCTCCTCCTCACTTCACTATGTTTTAGTCAGTTAATTGAAGACCGATAGACTAGTTAACTCAGACTAGGTGGCAGTTCACTCACGTAACGACCCGAGACACTAGACTAGGTGGAAGTTTACTCTCGTAACTGTTGGAGTGTGTCTAGAACACTCTAGACCACCATTATGGCACATTAGATTATCCTCAATTTTTCATTGGTTGAGGTATACAAAGTATATCATGTGTAAATTATCATTCATTCATTTAGTTAATGAGAATTCTTCCATTGTTTCTCTCCTTCTTCTCTTTTCTCATATTTTCTTTGCAATTGTGTATGCCATTTTCTAGCTAGATCTATTTTAACATAGTTACCAACTTAACAAGAACTCTACAGAGTTCTCGTTTTTGGGGGGGTCAAGATTTTTACCCGTGGTTTTTTGATATTTTAAATTTTTGGATACATAAGGTTTCCACATTGTTTTTTTAAATGCTCGTTTTTTCATTTATTTTCAAATTGTTGAGTTTTTTTCTTTTTCTCTTTTTTCTCAACAAAGTTTTTTACTCTATTTTCAAACTTTCATATTTTTTTTACTTTTTTTTTTTATTCAATCCCGTTTTTAATCATATTTTCATGCTTCATCCAATGTTAAAAATGTTGTACACCATTAATTTTTTTGAAATTAAGATTTTTCATATAATTATTTGTCCCTAATTAAGTTATGGTTCCATACATTTTAAATATAGTAGAAAAATATCATTTTTAACACATTT
>ML777734.1:106086-117212 GCA_009831015.1 Picea engelmannii
AGACCCTACTTTGTACTGGTTTATTAGAAATCTGTTCTTCATCCACCTTAAAGTTATTTGTTGATTATCAATCTTAGAGAGCACTGGTTCATTTGTTTACCATCTTGACTGTCTGAATACCATGTTTGAATTGAGTTATCTTACTGATCCATCTACAAAAAATACAAAAAACATTTTTACTTGAAGTTACCAAGCACCTTTGGTCTACAACCACAAAGGGTTTCTTGGAGTGATAACAGGTTGCAACATTAACATTTGACTTTACTCAAGTCCTTCCCGTAACTCCCTATCTTCTTCCCCTTGCTCTTTGTTGCAAGAGAAAGATCCTCATAAACTTTGTCTTACTTATGTCCAATACTTTGAGATCCAATCCATATCTCCTCTTGAGTGAACTCATCCCATAGTCTACTCCAATATGGAAAATTTTCCGAACCCACCACGCACTTCATGAATACATCCCACTCCTTCATGAAGCCTTTCAAGGCTATCCTTCCCAAATTGAGTTATGAGATGAGATCCCCTACTGCAACTAGCACATCCTTAACCTGAGCTATCAAGGTAAGATAGGATGCAACACCCTCACCCGTATCCATATTCGTGTCATGCAATTTATCCTTCAAGGCCATGTTTTGGTTTTTGCTCTTAGCCTCTTATAAATTTATCAATGCCTCCCACATATAATATGTTGTCTTCTTCTTAGCTAGATCTGGGATGAGCGGGTCCTTCACTTCATCCATAATGATCCTATGTTCTTTGGCCTCCTTTAAATCATGCAAAACAAAATCAATATGATTTTTTGTAGGAGCTACAACAACAATGCTGACATAACTCCAAATATTGGTTTCCTTGAGAACATATGACATTCGAACCTTCCACTACAAGTAGTTGGAAATGCCTTCCAACCAATCCTCAAATATGATGCATGCAGTCATTTCCATGTCAATTGTTCAAATAAAAAAAAACATATTTCCCCCTTCAAATCTAGCCAAAAAATAACACTTCTCATTGTAACTTAGAGCCCAAGCTCTGATACAATGTAGAAAATCAGTGAAATAAGCACACTAAAATATAGAGCTAATGTCACACACTTAGAAAAAAATGATTTCAGTCTTAAATGAAAATAACCCACGTCAACAGTATACTTCCTAAGTTGAAACACACATTACTAAGAAAAATTGCAGCGAAACATAACAATGAACAACAGTCACAAATCCATGTGAACACCCAAAAAATTTGGCAACCATCCAGGGAAAACCCCAATATGGGGAAACCTAATGAGAGAGATTTTATTTCTTCTTCAGCAAGAAATTACAATCTACAACAGTCAATATGTCACCAAAAGATAACTTACATGCACCCAACAATCCCCTTATTTGTTTTCTAGAAAACCATGCCAAATCCGTACTACTGTACATCCCCCTTCGCTAAACAACACCTTGAAATTTGTGCCAATAGTAATCTGTACAGACATAACATAAAACCCTCTAGTAGAAAAGAAAAAAATCAACCTTGCCTAAAAAATCTTACCAACAGAAACAACCTTGAAATTCATGCCCTTTCTCCTTGTTGTATGGACTGTATGGATCTGTACAGTACAGACTTCAACAACAACACCTCTCACATAGAAAAATATCTCGGGAAAAGTGCCCAATATCTCATGGGAAAAGTGCCCAGTTTGTTTCCCTCACTCTCCTTCAATGATTTCTCTCAAAAATCTCTCCCAAAAGTATCTTGCACATTGTTGGTAATGTGTTATATTCTTTGTATGATTAGATCTAATAAACATGTCACCTTTTTTCCTCAATTTTCGTGTCCATTGTTGGGCAGTTTTCAGTACATGGTTTTTCGCCGATGGATTTCTATTTTCGATTAAGGAATAAGGGTTGTTTACTAATCCAACTCATTGGGTTAGGGTTTTGGATGTCATTGGCACTTATATGTATATTGTATTGTAAACAATGTATGATGTGAATGAATATAGAATATGTTTTTTTTACCATTTTGGGTTTCCAAGGGGAAAATCTCTATGTAATGTGTGTATTTTCCATTGTATCTTTTTTGTTCTTTTACTAAAAATCTATTTGCAGTGAATAATTGTACAAGGTTAAAATCTACATTTGGTATTAGATAAATTATTGGCTTCAGGGGGATGATTTTATGGTCAAGGGTTTAGCTCGGGATTGTGATAAGCCTTGTTATAGTAGGAGATTTGTGATATTGATTCTTCAAGTGAAGAGAAATGGTGATCAGTTCGAAAATGGAGATCGAGAAGTTTAGTGGGATTTTTTTTTATCTATGGAAGCTAAAGATGGAATATCTGTTGATGGGCAAAGATCAGTGGATTGGGGTGTATCCAGGTACTTCACATACAAGAACTTCAATAGATGACTGGAAAAATTTGGATCAGAAAGAGAAGATCACAACCCAATCGTGTCTCTCAGATTCAGTATTACTAAATCTGTCAAAGGAAGATACAACCAAATATTTATGGGATAAGTTGGGGAAGTTGGATAAGTCTAAGTCCCTAGTAAATAAACTATTCCTGAGAAAGAAGTTGTATAAACCGAGCATGAGAGATGGAGACTCAGTGGAAGATAATTTGAACGCCTTCAATACTGTGGTAAGTCAGTTAGTATCTATTCATATTAAAATTTTAGATGAAGATAAGTATATAAATTTATTGTGCTCTTTACCAGACTCGTGGGATAGTCTGTGATGCAGACCACCCTTCTCTCCTAGGGGTTGTGCGACCTCTCAATCAAGGATATTCAAGATACTAAGCCGAATCATCTCTTTGGGCCTCTGCTAGACCCTGGAATCAGTTTACACAGACCCCCGTTTGTTACCACGCAGGTTCAATTCACCTGTGACCCCATTTTCTGGAACTTTTGGTAAAACTGAGTGGTGAGTGCTAGCTCCTTCGCTAGTCTCTTCTTAAATATGAGCATGAGCTATAACCTTAGGATATCCCCCTTCGCAACTTCGAGCTTTAGATATTTTGGATGTAACCAGTACCTTTTTACCCAAACTCAGAAGCAACAAAATCACTCGGACTGGATCTACGGTTTGCGCTTCCTTTGACAGCCAACGACTGTGATCTACTTCGGGACTTCGGCTTCAGGATTTCCAAATATTTCAACACCCTTTTTCCCCTGAAGTAACCTTTACCTGAAGCTACGGGTCAAACACCACGAGCTTGCTCAATCAATGGTCGAGATGGTTCTTAGTTCAAACTTTGGGTGACTTGCAGTCAATGTCCTTTTGCTCCTCTTTCTTTCATAATGTCAATCCTCTGAAGTGATAGATTTTTTGTCATGTGTCATTTCCAAATGGACAGCTCAGATGAACTCCGATGCTTCTACCTTCAAGAGTTCTCGTGCCTTCACTCCTCACTTCCTCTAGAGTGACAATTCTTTGAAGTGAATCTCCACTCTCCACGTCTCCCTCCATCTATCAATGGTTCCTATTGACTTTGGCCTTCGTGAGTTTTTTCCTTCGAGAATTTACTCTTATGTTTCCTCTGAAGTTCTCTATCACTGAAGTGATAGATCTGACACCATGTGTCCACACAATTGATGACTAGGATTTAAATTCTTACCTTTGGAGCTTCAGACGACTTCCGATCAATGCTCCACTTTCTCCTCGCTCTTCCCCAAAGTCCACGATCTGGTGACGCATGTCCTTCCTAGATCGATAGTCACGAAAAAATTTGCTAATTTGGGCTTCAGGAGTTTTGCACACTCCTCCCTCACTTTCCTCTGAAGTACCCTTCTTCCGAAATGTGTGTATCTCTACCACGTGTCCTTCTGGATCCGATAGTCCAAATCTCTTTGTTCTTCATGACTTCGCGAAAAATTTCCCTTTTCTCTACACAATCTTTCAAAGCTCTACCTCCCAAACTCTCTCATCAGCTGCCACGTATCCTCCCTGATACCGATGGTTAGGATTCATTTCTCTCTTCACAACTTTGATGATCCCGCTCCTTACACACTCACAAACCTCCAAACACAAAGTTTTGAAGGACTCTAAATACTATCCTCCCTGCAACTCCCCTAGATCTCACAGTCTAGAAAGATCACGATCCCTTCGAATGGATCTCACTCGTTAATTGGGAATTTTCAATGGGCTCCTCCATACTAAATAATTTTCATCTGCTATGTCTTCTAATTTTGTTCCTCCTCGAAACTTTGAACTTCTCATAATGTTTCTTCGAGACTTAGTTGAATATTGACCCTGTGCATACCTTACAATAGGATTCTTTCAACTTAACCCCTTGATGGGCGACTGTGCACTCCTTGCAACAGTCCTTACATAACTCAAGTGTTCCTCTGGAACAATATGACATTGAGTGTGTTCCGCCTACGCACACTTTCAAGTTATCCCACCTGAACTTCTGAGTCAAAACAGACCCTGTCAATGCACACTTTTCATACACTTATGCACTCTTTGCAAACAAAAGCTTCACATTATCTTTTCTGAGATTTTGAGTTGAAATAGACTCTATCAATGCACACCTTGTGGACACTATGCACTCCTTGCACATGATCGTAGAAGAGAAACAATTGAAACTTATTTAATCCTCACATATTCATACATTCAACCATGTAATGCATTCATAACATAAGAACAAGTAATAACAGAGAATTTCAATTCAACGGAAAGCCTACCATTCATTCAAATAGACATAGTAACAACAACACCAGAGATTTGGGATCTACGCTTCTCTGTTATAGTCATTCAAATGATATGTACATGATCTCATACAATTCTCTTATGTAACTCAATAACTCTCAGCTTCAAATAACTTTCTACAGCCTCATTTGGGCATACATTACATTTATTTATACAAAAAGGCGCATAGATCTTTTCCCTCCGACTACCTTAGTGCTATCCTATCAAATTAAAATATTTCAACTACTAAGGCTTATTACAATAAATGATCGGTACAAATAGATAAGAGTGAATGCTTCATATATGTACTTCTATTAACTACATTAAATAAAATACAATCCCTAACGATCTCAAGCGATGGTTCAACCTCTTAACATTTAAGAAGTTCTTTAATTTCAATCTTTTCAGATATTACGTGACATGCCATCTTTCAAATTTCAAAAACACTTCAAAATGAGCACTAGGGCATTGATTTTTCCTCCACTTGCACTTTGATGAAGATGCTCCTGCATCATACTCCTCTAGACACAAATTCATGGAATCCTACCCATGAGCTCCTACACTGACCTTCCATGCTTCTAAATATATGTTTCATTTACCCAACTAACATCTTTTATTGGGTGTGCTTTCCACTTTACCAAATACTCAAAATAAGTCTTCCTTTGGGTCGTCTTACCAATTCTCTGATCTATGATCTTCTCCATCTACGAATTGTTTGCTACAGGCATATGCTTCTCCCAATGGATCTTTTTTTTCTCTTCTAACCCTTTAATGTCATCTTCCCTATAAGGATACAGGTCTGAAATGTTGAATATGGGTGATATACCCACATCTTCTGGAAACTCTATCTCATAATCATTGGCATCAATTTTCCTTAGGATATTACATGGTCCTATCTTCTTCAATTTAAATTTGTTATATGTTCCCCTTGGGAACCTTTCCTACTTGATATGTGCTAGAACTTGATCTCCAACTAAAAATTGAAATTCCCTCCTGTGTTGATCAACTATGTGTTTATATTTGTTGTTGTTGTTCTGAAACTGCTCTTTGATCTGATTATCAAACTTCTACATTTCTACAACGAAGTCTTATACTCCAGCACTTCTAAATTCATTCTGCTCCAAATATCTCAACTTTAATACTCCTCTTGGCTTCATCCCATATACTATTTGGAATGGACTCTTCCCTGTACTCTTCTTTGGTGATTCATTGTATGCAAACTCTAGTTGTGATTGAATTTGATCCCACTGGCTACGATGTTCAGTGACCAGAATCCTCAATAAATGTCCTAAACTTTGATTTACCATCTCATTCTGTCCATATGTTTGAGGGTGATATGCTGAACTAAAGGACAGTTATGTCCCCATTTTCTTCCACAATGTCGTTCGGAAATGACCAACAAATTTTGTGTCTCTATCTGAGACAATACTCTTGGGAAACCCATGAAGTCTCACAACTTCTTTGAAAAACAAATTTGCAATGTGCATTGCATCATTAGTTTTCTAGCATGGGATAAAGTGTGCCATCTTTGAGAATATATCAACTACCACAAATATGGAATCACTTTTTCTTTGTGTCCTTGGCAATCCCAATATGAAATCCATGCTTATTGCATCCAAAGGCCTATATGGAATAGGCAATGGTTGATACAACCTAGTGTTTTGTCACCTTCCTTTTGCATACTGGTAAATCTTACATCTGACCAAAAATTTCTTCACTTCTTTCCTCATAACTGGCCAATAGTATGAATTGTTCAACTGTGCAAATGTTTTTTCATGGCCAAAATGTCCTACTAGACCTCCACTATGTTTTTCCTTCAGTAGATTATCTCTGATCGAGCATTTTGGTGTGCACAACTGACTACCTTTAAAAAACAATCCATCTTGAATCAGATGCTTTTTCCACTGGATTTTGTCTCTAAGCATAGGATTTGCACATGCTTCATATTCCTCTTTGAAATATGGATCATCACAATACATCACCTTAATATGTTCAAACGCTAAGGTTTTCACTTGAAATTTCTGCAGAATCAGACATCTCCTACTCAATGCATCAACAACTTTGTTAGCATTTCCAGAAATATGTTTAATGAAAAAAGTGAAATTTTGTATAAAATCTATCCACTTAGCATGTCTTTGATTTAACTTTTCCTATTTGGTTATGAATTGCAAAGATTTATTATCGCTATACAAAACAAATTCCTTTGGAACAAGATAGTGCCTCCATTTCTTTAAGGCTTGAATTACTGCATAAAATTCTTTGTCAAATGTGGAGTACTTCCTCTTGGTGTCATTCAACTTCTCACTGAAATATGCAACAAGTTTTTTGTCCTGGCTCAAGACTTATCCAATTGCTACTCCACTAGCATCACATCGTACTTGAAACATCTTCCTGAAATCTGGCAAGACCAGAATCAGTTGTTCGGTTATCTTCTCCTTTAATATCCTGAAGCTTTTCTCATCTTCTATTGTCCACTTAAAATACTTGTGTCTCTTATTCACCGTATCCATCATTGGTGTATAAATGCCACTGAAATTTCTAATGAGCTTCCTATAAAAACTTGCTAATCCATGGAATCTTCTCACCTCAAATATGATCCTTGGCGACGACCATATTCTGATTTCTCTCACCTTCTTTGGATCCATATTCATTTCATTTGAAGATATTACAAAACCCAATTAAATGAGTTATGTCTTCATAAAAGAGAATTTCTTCAGATTTATCAACAACTTCTCCCACTGCAATCTTCTCATCACTAATGTTACGTGCCTCAAATTCTCTCCTTCAGTGTTAATGAAGACTAATATATCATCGAGATACGCAATCATAGACTTACCAATAAAATCTTTTAATACCTCATTCATCAACCTCATAAAAGTACTCAGGATATTTGTTAAGCCAAATGGCATAACAAGCCACTCATACAACCCTTTGTTTGTTTTGAAGGATGTTTTCCACTCATCACCTTCTCTCATCCTGATCTGGTGATATCCACTTTTCAGGTCTATTTTGAAAAATAATTTTCTCCGCTCAAACAATTCATTAAGTCATCCATCCTACGTAAAGGAAATATGTACCCGATGGTGATGTTGTTTATGGCTCTTGAGTCTGTACACATTCTCCATCCTCCATCCTTCTTCAGACTAAACACAGTTGGTACTGTGCATGGACTCAAGCTTTCCCTGACTAAACCTTTCTCCATAAAATACTAGACTTGCTTGTTTACCTCCTCATTCTCTTGAGGTGTCAATCTGTACGCTACTTTGTTCAGAAAAATCGCTCCTCATATGATCTCAATGTGATGATTGATACTCCTGATGGGTGGCAATGAGCTAGGTAACTCGTCCACTACTATGCCATCAAAATTATTTAACAATTCTTGAATTTGTTCAGGAAGATCATCCATAGAATTACTTGTAAGGATGAATATGGGCTTCCTCACCACAACAAACTCCATGTCGTGTTCCTTATTGAATTCACTTAGGAGTTCCTTCCCACTCATGAGAAGTATACTTGTTTTGGCCTCTTCCTTCACCTTCTTATCCTCTATTGGTAGTAGCATGTGTGTCCTACCATTTTTCTCCAAGGCATAATTATTTGTCCTCCCATCATGAATGAAATTCAAATCATACTACCATGGTATCCCCAACAAAACATGACATACATCCATGGGAATCACATCACACAAAATATCATCTCTATATCCTCGTATCTTAAATTCAACTAGGCATTGTTTAGTTACCATTACCTGGTGTCCTTTCTGCAACCATGAGACTCTATACAGACTCATATTTGAAGTTGTCTCCAACTCCAATTTCTCCACCATTTTTGCAGATACTAATTTATCAGTGCTCCCACTGTAAATTATCACCTTTGATACCCTATCTTTGGTCTTACAAGTAGTTCTGAACAAATTGTTCCTCTGTACTATTTTTTCCACTTCTTGCTCTGGCTTCAAGAGAACCTTCCTCATCATCAAGGATGTCCCATCTTTTGCGCCTTCTGCCTCAACATTTTCCTTCTATACTTTCGAAATGTGAGCTTGACCTCCTCCTTTTTTATTTCTCTCAAGGAATTCCCAATACATGTGTCCTATTTTTCCACAGACATAACACTTCACCTCTCCTCCTCTACCGCTTCCTCTTCCTCGAGGAAAATCATTTCTTCCACCATATTTTCTCCCTTGGGAACTTCCTCCTATTTATGACTGAATGTATGATTTTCCAGTCTCAACCTTGTGCTTATGTGCCTTGTCATGGACAATTCCCTTACCTCTATTTAGAATTCTCCATCTTCTTCACTGGCTTTGTTTCCTGGAAAACTTCTCTTCTGCCTTCAGCACAATCTGATAAGCATCCTCCCTTGTCCTCACTATCATCATGCTGATTTCATCCTGGATTTCATATCTCAGGCCATTGATACACCTGGAAACCTTTTCATCATCCTTCTCTCTCTGTCCAACCCTGATGTTCAACTTATAAAACTCCTCTATGTATTATTTTATTGTCAATCCTTTCTGTCCCAGGTTCTGCAACTTCTTGAATAGATTTATCTAGTAATCTTGGGGTATGAATTTAGCTTTCAACTTGGCTACCATTCTATCCCAGTTCTTGATTTTTTTTTTCCTTTATACCTTCTGTCATCCTGTTGTTCATCCCACCACAGTGTTGCATGTCCCTTCAACCTAGTGAAAACATGCTTCACCTTCTTCTCCCCATCGACGTCTTCATAGTCAAAGTACTTGTCCATTGCCCTTATCCAATCAAGAAACTCTTCAACATCTAAGTTTCCTTCGTACATCAGGATGTCTATCTTTTCTCTAGCTCCCAATTTGACAACAACTTTCAACAAGCGTTCTTCTGCAGCATCCTCTACTACAACTTCTTCAACTTCCACTTCTTCTTTCTTTGCATCATTGACGTCTCCAACATCGGGTGCTCTTATTTGTGTTATCTCCATAGCATATAATCTTGCGTGAAGTTCTCTCATCTCCCTTTCCACAACTCTATTTGCTACATGTGTCTTTGCACGTCTTCTAGGCGGCATGGTTCTGAAATTTCTTCTTCACATGGAGCTTCAAAAGAATTTTTCTTTTTCTAATACCACTCGATGATATCAGGCTATCTCCTCTTTCCTACAAAAATCAAATCTGTGGCTTTGATAGCACTTGATGCAGACCCCTCTTCTCTCCTCGGGGCTGCATGACCTCATGTTCAAGGATATTCAAGATACTTATTAAAATCATCTCTTCATTCCTTTTCTAGAACCTGGAATCAATTTACACAGGCCCCCATTTGTTACCACACAGGTTCAATTCACCTGTGACCCCATTTTCTAGTGCTTCTAGTAACACTGAGTGGCAAGTGATAGCTCCTCCACTAGGCTCTTCTTCAATATGATCATGAGATATAACCTCAGGCCAAACCCCTTCACAACTTCAGGCTTCAGTGGTTTTGGATGTAGTGGTACCGTTTTTCCCAAACTTTGAACCGATGAAATCAGTCGGACCATATCTACGGTTTACGCTTCCTCTGACAGCCAACAACTATGATCTACTTCAGGACTTCGACTTCAGGAGTTCCAAATTTTTAAACACCCTTTTTCCCCCGAAGTAACCTTTACCCAAAGCTACAGGTTGAACGCCATGTGCTCACCTCGATCAATGGTCAATATGGTCCTTCGTTCCCACTTCGGGTGACTTGCAGTCAACGTCCCTTTTCTCCTCTTTCTTCTGGAGTGTCAATCCTCCAAAGTGATTTATCTTCTGTCATGTGTCTTTTCCAAATGGATGGATTATATGAACTCCAGTGCTTCGCCCTTCAGGATTTCGTGTTCCTTCACTCCTCACTTACTCCGTAGTGAAAATTCTCTGAAGTGAATCTCCACTCTCCACGTGTCCCTTCGTCTATCAACGGTTCCTGTTGACTTCGACCTTTGGGATTTTTGGCCTTCGGGACTTTACTCTTCAGTTTCCTCTGAAGTGATCTATCAGTGAAGTGATAAATCTAACACCACGTTTCCACACAATTGACGGCTAGGATTTATCTTCTTACCTTTGGAGCTTCGGACGAATTCCAATCAACACTCCACTTTCTCCTCGCTCTTCCCCAAAGTCCATGATCTAGTGACATATGTCCTTCCTAGATCAATGGTCATGATGGACCTCACTAATTTAGGCTTCGATAGTTTTACACACTCCGCCCTCAATGCCCTCCAAAGTACCCTTCTTCTGAAATACGTGGATCTCCACCACGTGTCCTTATGGATCCGACGATCCAGATATCTTCGATCTTCGTGACTTCGCAAAAAATTCCCTTTGCTCTATGCAATCTTCTGTAGCTCTACCTCTCGAATTCTCTAATCCAGTGCCACCTATCCTCCTTCATATCGACGACTAGGATTCACTTCTCTCTTTGGGACTTCAACGATCCCGCTCCTTAAATACTTTCAAACCT
>ML777734.1:117705-142293 GCA_009831015.1 Picea engelmannii
CTTCTCTGTTATATTCATTCAAATGATATGTACATGGGCTCATACAATTCTCTTCAGCAGCTCAACAACTCTCAGCTTCAAATAACTTTTAACAGCCTCATTTTGGCATACAATACATTTATTTTTACAAAAAGGCTCATAGAGTTTTTCCCTCTGACTACCTTAGTGCTATCCTATTAAATTAAAATCTTTCAACTACTAAGGATTATTACAATAAATGATCGGTACAAACATGTAAGAGTGAATTCTTTAAATATGTATTGCTATTAACTACATTAAATAAAATACAATTCCTATCAATCTCAAGTGATGGTTCAACCTCTTAATATTTAAGAAGTTCTTTAATTTAAATCTTTTCAGATATTACATGACATGCCATCTTTAAAAAAAAAACACTTCAAAATGCACACTAGGGAATTGAGTTGTCCTCCACATGTGCTTTGATGACGATGATCTTGCATTAGTATGGTTGTGTCCATAGGTAGTAATATAACTTTCTTGAAGTTTGATGAAGTGGTCTCATCCTTGTTTCGGAGGAGATGAGATGGAAGAACATGGAAGGATAGAGAACAGATGCATTATTTGCAAGAGGACACTCCCATGAAAGAAATAGATATAAGTCCTCAAGTGGGAGATATAAGTCTAAGGGTAGAAATAAATCTTTTGGAAAGTTTGTAAAGGTATTTTGGAGATGTGGAAAAGAAGGGAACTACAAGAAGCAATGTATATCCAATGTTGAGAAAAAGAAGGCATCTGAAGAAGCTTCTTCTACAGAAGAAAATACCTCCAAGGAAGAAGGAGGGGATTTGTACTTGGCTTCTTCAAGCACACATGCATATCATTAGGCATGGTTGGTTGACTCAGGTGCATCCTTTTATATTAATTACCATAGGGAGTGGTTCTGTGAATATGAAAGGTATGATGGAGGTAATTGTTTCCTAGGTGATGAGTCGAAAACCAAAATCATAGGACAAGGAAAACTCAAGTTGAGGCTCATAGATGGAAGGATTAAAACACTACCTGGTGTTCTCACATCCCAAGATTGGCCATAAATTTGATTTCTATAAGAAAAATGGATGATGCAGGGGTAAAAACTGTATTTGAAAAAGAAACTTGCAGAATGGTTCAAGGAGCAATGGTGTTTCTGAAGGGAGTTTAGTTTGGAACTTTGTATAAGCTATAAGGAAGCACTATTAGTGATGGGTGTAATAGTTCCATTGTTCTTGATATTGGATCAGAAGAAGAAAAAACTCCTACAATCTCTATAGAAAAGGTTATGTTGTGGAATCAAAGACTGGGGCATATCAGAGAGAAGGGTCTTCAAATACTACACGGTAAAGGTATGGTTGAAGGTATGTCTATTTTCTCTCTAGATTTTGATTTTTGTGAACATTGTGTATATGTGAAGCATAATCGGGTAAGATTCCCCTCTGGTGCAACAAGGGAAGAAGGAATTTTACAACTAGTTCACAATGATTTGTTTGGACCTGTGTCAGCTCCATCATTGGGAAAATCTATGTACAATGTCTCATTTATAGATGACTTCTCAAGGAATACTTGGATATATTTCCTGAGGAAGAAATATGAAGTCTTTGAAAGGTTTAAAGATTTTAAGGATCTTGTTGAGAATCAAATAGAGAAAATAATTAAGGTGTTGAGGACCGATAATGGTGGAGAGTTATGCAGGAATAAATTTTAATAATTATGTAAGAAGTGTGGTATAGAAAGGAAAAATAATACTCCATATAAACCTCAGCATAATGGAGTTGCATAAAGGATGAACAAGACGTTGATGGAAAAATAAAGGTGCATGTTCACTAGTGTCGGGTTAGGGAAAGAATTATGCACAGAGGAAGTGGGTATTGCATGTTACCTGGTCAATCGATCACCCTCATAAGCATTGGATGACAAGACTCCCCAAGAGATATGGACTAGCTAGAAATATTGTCTCACACATCTCAATGTATTTTTCTGTGAGGCCTATGTTCAAGTTCCAAAGGAAAACATGAGTAAGCTAGATAATAAGGATGAAACATGTATCTTTATTGGGTATAAAGATGGTCTCAAAGGGTATAATATTTGGAACCCTAAAACCAAGAAGGTTGTGTATAACCGAGATGTGGTATTTAGATAAATACAAGATGCTTTCAAAAAGGATGTTCTTCCATGTAAGGAATAACAAGAGAAAATAGAGTTTGATTTAAAGGATGATGAATTAGACTCTATAGAGGAATAGGAATCAAAATAAGAATATCCTCATACTCTATTATTGAGGAGATTGGTTCAAGAAAGAAGGCAACTGGAAAGGTATACTCCACCTGATTTTCATTTAAATTTTTCTTTGTTTATTACCGATGATGATCCTAAAAATTTCAGGGAGGAAGTGGATTCAGAGGATGGAAATCTTTGGAAAAAGGCCATGGATGAAGAATTTTCGCCTTGGATAAGAATGAGGCTTGGGATCTAGTGGAGTTGTCGACTGGAAGAAATCCCATTGACAAGAAATGGGTATTTAAAAATAAGTTGTATGCAAAAGGCAAAGTGGCAAAATACAAAGCTCGGTTAGTAGCAAAGGGTTATTCCCAGGTTGGGAATTGATTTTGGTGAGATTTTTTCTCTTTTTTCCAAGTTAAATTCTATTAGATTTATGTTATTTGTTGTTGTTGCATTTGATTTTGAAGTAGAACAGATGGATGTGAGGACAACATTCCTACATGGGGATCTGGAAGAAGAAATATATATGAAGCATCCAAAAGGATTTGTTGTGAAGGGAAAGAAGGAGCTAGTATGCAAGATGAAAAGGTCCTTGTATGGTTTAAAACAATCACCAAGGATGTGGTATCAAAAATTTGACACGAATATGATGAGACTTGGCTTCACAAGAAGAAAATAGGATCACTATATGTATTTTAAATTAATTGATGATCATTTTATTTATTTGGTCTTGTATGTGGATGACATGTTGTTGATAGGAAAAAACAAGATTATCGAGGATGTGAAAACTCAGTTGTCCTCTAAATTTAACATGAATCATCTTGGTGCTGCAAATTTCATTTTGGGCATGGAAATTAAAAGAGATCGAAAAAACAGGAAACTCTAGTTGAATCAGAGAAAATATGTGGAGACAATATTGCAGAGGTTTAATATGAAGGTATGTAAACCGGTCAGGGTCCCTATTCCTATTGGTGTAAATTTATCTACGGATCAGTGTCCCAAGACATAAGAAGAGGATGAATGCATGTCTCGTGTTCCATATGCGAGTGCAGTTGGCAATTTTATTTATGCAATGGTATGTACTAGACTAGACATTGCACATGCAGTGGGAGTTTTGAGTAGGTATATGTCAAAACCAGGGAAGGAGCATTGTACAACAGTAAAGAGGATTTTCAGGTATTTGCGTGGAACTGCTAGCTATGGATTATGCTACTGAGGAAGACCATTATTGGACATAGTGTTGGACATACATGGCTTTGTGGATTCAGACTGGGCTGGAGATCTGGATCGTAGGATATCTACTATTTGGAGGAGAAATCCGTTGGATGAACAAAAGACAGTCTATAGTGGAACTTTCAAATACAGAAGTTGAATACATGGTATCCATTCATGCAAGAAATACAATAGTGTGGTTACAAAGATTTTGTTTAGGCATTGGGTTGGTACAACAAGCTGTAGGGATAGATTGTGATAGTCAGAGTGCAATTTTTCTAGTGAAGAACTCAACTTATCATTCAAAGACAAAGCATATTGATGTTCAATATCACTTTGTGAGAGACATGTTTGAAGAAAATAAAGTGTTGTTGATGAAGGTGGAAACTTTGAAGAATGTTGCAGATTCATTAACAAAATATATGAGCACTGACAAGTTCTCTTGGTGTAGAGCATCTATGGGCATTGTTGCCCTAGATTGTTGACTATGTAACCCTATAACCCCTTGTATGCAAAGAAAACAACACGTGGGAGACTGTTGGCAATGTCTTATATTCTTTGCATGACTAGATCTAGTGTCTCCTTTTTTCCTCGATTTTTGGGTCACCTCAATTTTTGTTTCCCATTGTTGGACGGTTTTTTAGCACATGGTTTTTCGTTGATGGTTTTCTATTTTCAGTAAATGAATTAGGATTGTTGACTAATCCAGGTCATTGGGTTAGGGTATTGGATGGTGTTGTATCCTATATGTATATTGTATTGTAAACAATGTATAATGTGAATGAATATAGAATATGCTAGTTTTCTCGGTTTCGGTTTCCAAGGGAAAAATCTCTGTGTAATGTGTGTATTTGCCATTGTATCTTTTATGTTCTTTCACTGAAAATATGTTTGTAGTAAATAATTGTACAAAGTTAAAATCTACACACACTGCCCTAGGTTCACTCTTATAACTTGAAAATGACTTTTCACATCTAAATGTCTTTTCACCTTCCTCGTCCCTAAATCTAATGGCCAAGATCTAGTCTTGCATTTACAGGATCAAGGGACATGATTCATTCCCTCCAAATTGAATCACTTAAAATATTAAAGTACAATTTCACTTTATGACATAAGTGCACTTTATGACATAAGTGCACTTTATGAAATAAAGCCTCTTTAATATTAGAAGGTTACATTGTAAAAATTTAGTTTAAAAAAAAAGAGCCACTTTATTACAACTTTATAAAACACCTTTTAAAAAGTTAAGTGTCTAGCAGTGTAAATGTGGGGTCACTTCCACATACAAGAAAAAACATGTGGAGTACCTCCCAAGCTACCAAAAGATAAAATTTATAGCAGTTCATCTGTCACTGGGATCATGCTTAGTAGGAATTCATGGTTGGTCTCGATTTGTGGTATCAACCTACAAAGGAAAATATTTATTTTATCATCATGTAGTCTAGGAGGGGGGAGGTTTGGCCCTAGTTTCATGATCCATCGATCGATATTGCAAGAGAGAGATAGCTAGAATATGTGCATAGATATGTCAGTGAGTACATTGTTTCTAGTATGTACTTCTAGGTTCTTGGTGGTCAGTTGTGGATAGATACATTTGGTGTAGAGGAGGTTAGGTGCATGTCCCTTATTGTCATGACATTGAAAAATTTAACTTTGATGGGTAGAGAACTATTTTCTCATTGATTTAATATTTAAATAGTTTAGTTCTGATGCCCCAAATGATTAGGTGGTCAAATATTTTTTGTGCAAATTTTGTTTTGTATTAGATGAGTATTGCTTTGTTTTTTATGGGAGGTTATTATTCTCATTTGCATAAGATTTGTTTAAATTATTTTTTGAGAGGTTTCATGTCACTCGACCAATAGTACCCTGCTTCCCTTCTAGGCCTATGACTGATGAATGTATGCACATGTGGGGGTAGTTGTTTCCCAAGAGGGGATAGATACAGTGGTTGTGTATTCTGGTCAGTAGAGAGATATGTGATTTTTTTTCTAAAGAGGACAATCATTTCCTTGATCTTGTACAATACCCCTACACGGGATTGGATTGCAGAGGATGTACAAACATCCTATTTACTAAAAATGAACCACCATATGATAGAGGTTCTATTTTCTTTATGTTTTAATAAATCTAGTTACGTATTTGTTTTATTATTTAATGAACATGTAATTTATTGTAACATTTTGTTTAAATTGTCTAATTATTATTGTTTATTGTTTTGCAGATATTGACACGTATGTTGAAGATGAGCCTCTCCAACATGATGAGGATATGGATGAGGTAGCTCAACAATTTCTAGTACATAGACAAAGCATGCCACATATTCTATATTGGAGATTCTGAACCGAGGTGGTGAATCACATATGTGGTCTAGTTTCCAGGCAGGGAGTGGAACATGTACACATTAAAGAGATATTAGGGGTATTATAGCTATCAGACATATGGTCGACCCTTCCTCGTGACACGATGCCATTGATGCATCATGTTTTCGGTGCCCTCAACCTCATCCAAAGGTTGAGGTGTGATGCTTATTCTACTTCATATGGCTCATTTTCTGAGGATGATGCTCTCGATCCTCCACTGCATGATTATCCACCAAATGGTCCTCCACCAAACCCAACGACGCCCCCTCCACCACCTATTCCCCATACTCCTCCACATGTGTCACCAACTACACCATCCACTGATCCTCCTCCTCCTCCTACACATGTGTCACTAGTTGCACCATCTACTGATCCCCCTCCTCCTCCTTCACATGTGTCATCAACTACACCATCCATTGGTCCTTCTTCTCCTCCACATGATCTAGGTGAAGAGATATATCTGACTCTACTTTCTTCATTGTTATTTAACATGGGTGCTAATATACCCTCTACCTCTAGTAGCAGAGGCATTGATGCCTCAGCTCTGGTGGTCAACATAGCTAGTAGCGGTACTTGACATGTCTATTGGTTGTTGTATATTTGACTTGATATGTATATATGATATGTTTATTGTTTTTCAAGAGATGTTTATTTGACATGTATATTGATATGTATATCACTCATGTATATTATGTTTTTTCTTGATGTTGTTGTTGTTTTATTTATAAAATGTATTATGAGTATACTAATGATTTATTTGTTTTTAAATTAATTTGAGATGTATCACTCATTTAAATTTAAAGTTTTCATATAATGTTTAAGTTTAGTTTTATGAAATCATTTAATTTAGATTGTGATTGCAAAAACTTATAATCACTAATGCCATATAATGTTTAAGCCTTTTTCAAGGTGAATTTTTGGTTGTCCATCAAAAGATAATATGTTGATTAAACATATTTACAAGAAAAAATAATAAATATGATGAGTGAAACTATTGTGATTTGAATAATTACGCCTTTTTCATATATTTTAATAATAATATTATGATATAATTATTCACTAACATTATTATATAATGATTCACTAATAATAATGATGATTTAATAAGAATGTTCTTTCAATTTTTTTTATGATTCAAAGATTACAAAATAAAGCTATAATATTTTTATTTACTAAAATCACAATTATTATATTTTATTTTTCCAAACATTTTATTAATTTATATTATTTAACTATTATAATATATTAAATTTGTTTAATTAAGTTTAAATGATTAAATATAAAGAACATATAATAATAAAGTTTTATCTATACAGTTTTGATAAAATTGTTTTCAATTTTTTTACTCCATTTCCAACTTTATGAATCTTCTATTAAAAAGTATGTAAAAGTATGTAAGTATTAGTTGAATCTTGTATTAAAAATGTATGTTAAGTATTGTAATTAGTTGATTTGGTTAATGAATGAAAAACATAATTTTAATCATTACTTTTATGAAATGTTATTTTTCATTTATTTTAATGATAGCGTTATAAGAATTGTTCATAATTAAATTGATAATATTTATATTTAAAAATATATATATTATTTAAAAATGTTAATTAATTAAATTTAAATTATTAAATATGAAAACCAAATCATTGATAATAATGATTTTTAATATACATGATTTGTTTTAAATGACTATTATTTTTTGATATATCACCAACTTTATGAATCTCCTCATAAGGAAATATAAATATTAGATTTGGTTAATGAAGAAAATAAATAATTTATTAAGATTAAAATAATATTAAATTAAAATAATTTTATATTAATATTTAAAAATATAAAAATAAAATTAATAAAACTTAATAAATAAAATAAACAAAAGTCTTTATGTAGATGTTCTAGGACTTAGTCCCTATCTTTGATATAATGATTGTATGTAACATGTTGTATTCTATTCACAATAAACAAAAGGATTTTATTGTTGCATTAGAATGCATTGTAATGTTTTGGTGATTTTGTTATCATTTTTCACTTATTCTTTTAGTAAGTGTATTAATTGTCCATGATTTATATGATGATTTGTTTGCTTTATATATATATATATATATATATATATATATATATATATATATATTCCATGGTAACAACTTGGCTAGTAAAAGTTGGATTGTTACTTTATCAATGAAAACCTAATACATAATAAAAAATTCCTTAATTGTGACTAGGCTCTAAAAAACACTCTTTTAGAATTTCAATTTCCTTCCTATATTTACACTTATTTCAAGGAGAATGTAAAAAGAATGATTAATATAAGTTTATATGTTTAGAAAACTAAAGGATGGAGTGGAATAAGTGAAGGACATAATAGTTTCACTAGTTAATGTTGGAAATGTCATCCATGTTGGTAATATCAACACCACAAGTGTGATTCCACAACTCATAGATATTACAATAAGTCATTTTGTTCAAATTTCCCGTAGAAGTTCATTTTTATTTTTTCAAACAATAAAAAATTTAAGGTTTGATTTTTTTAATATCGTCATTTTTTAAAAATAAAATATACTTCAAAATATCTTTATATGAATACGTCGATATCAAAATTAATGCTTAGTAATTCAAAAGTTAACATAAACATATTTGAATATAATATAACATAACTTTGCTATAATAAACAATAAATATGACAATAAAAATATATCAAAACCTGCTTGTACTTTCAATATGATGGTTGTAAATGGTTGTTAAATTTTCATATCCAACATTATAAAATGAAGAAAAATACCATAATTGATCAATTATAGATACCCATAATAAAATGACACATCCAGAATATAAATGTCAAAACAAAAAAATTACATATCACACTTCGTTACCATCAACATAATTATCTTCCTCGCTTGGTATTGTTTTTCTCAAAAATATGTTTTGATCTTGGATCATGTCTCAACACGAACCACCAATCCCCATCCAACACATCTAGTTAAAAAAACATTTGGTAGCAATGTTTTCAGAACACATAAGGTTCCTTAGTTTCAACCCATGTTGTATTAGAGTTAATACATATTAGGCCACTATCACAATATTCATTTACATTTCTTTGATCAAAGGTATCCCACCACTTGAAACTAAAAACAACACATTGAGAATATGATAAGTCCACGTGCATGATCTCTTGTATATTTCCAATGTAACCTAACTTCCCTTCTATTTGGTTTCAATCATTATGGCTAGCATGACTAGAATGATTGAAATCGACCCCTGCTCCAGAATCCTATGTGACATGTCCATCATCAACATCCTTAGTGATAAAATCATGTCCATATTCCCACATAGATGGGAAAAAATGCACCTTTAAAAATGAGAACAATGGATTGTGTCATGTCTAGTAACCCTATCAATAATAAAAACATAACACATGTTACAAGTCAAACATGTAATATTATAAATTGAATGTGGTACTCAAAGAGGTTATTATAGAGTTGCTACACATGATCCCTATGTTTAGTGCATCCAACTCTTCTCCACGTGGGTAATGATAGGACACACCATATTTCTTTGTAATCTAGTTAGCCACATAACTATTGGAACATATTTTTTGGAATATTTTCTTTTGAATGATCAAGATAAGGCATGCTTATGCCATTCAACCATCTGAATGATTTCTTATCACTGTATCATTTCCTTCTTTTCTATTCATACAAGGTGACCCATGGTTGTGTTTCATCTATGTTGGAAATAATGAATTTATTAATGGCATCAATTTCAAAATTCGCTAACGTATACAAGGAAAAATGAATAGTATGAGATCAAATATATATTATCAACTTTAGTGTAAATAGTTTCTTTGTACAAATTTGACAAAATGCAAGTGACTTAGTCTTTATCATGTGTCTTTATCTGTTCATTTGGAGTAGCTCCCATTCCCTTTTGTCATCATTATGATGGTCATCCCAAACCACTATCATTGGTGTTTTTCCAATTTGATTGATTTAATCATTGGAATAATAGAACAAATCATACACTATGTACCCATTTTCCATAGATCCCTCTTGTTTTTCCCTTTGTCGAATGAACCCCTTCAATTTTTTCATGTACCTCTCTAAGAAAAACATCCAGAAACATGAGAGCATCCCAGCTAATTCAATCTCATCAGGTAAGTGAATTAGAATATGGACTTGCAAGTCCATAAAACGCATGGGTAGTTCCTTCCTAAACATACAAAGAGTCTCAACTATCTCTCGATGCCACCATGGAATGATAGCCATATGAATCTCCTTTGGTGTTATCCAATGTACAAATGCAAATAATTTTGATATGGAACATTGTAGGTTCTCGGGGCATTCATCATTCACATAACCACGTAGAAGGAAAGGATAATGACACTACAAAATAGACACACACATTATTAATTTCCATAAAATTGTGAGTGCATAATATAATTTTATCTACACTATAGAGAAAGAATCATGTATTTGATATACATACCCTTAGAAGTTCCAAATGGTCATGTGATTTCAACTTCAAAAAAATCCCTTCTGTAGTGAAGCAACATTGTATATTCAACCCATATAAATAAGTTTCCTTCACACCCAATATAACATCGTTCAACATAGAAAGATCATCTTACTTCAAAATCCATGGGACATCACCATGTTTAAAAGAACAAGAGGGACCAACCTCTCCTCTACTTTCTTTTTCTTGGCCAATGTCTCTTTTTAGTATTTGAAAAAGTAAGATCTCTCCTAATAGTCAATGTGCCACTTTTATTCGATGATACATGCCTTCATAAAGAAGATGAAACATTTTTTAATATATGCATGGGATCTAGTAAGTGGGCAATGTTAATATTCTTCCAATATGGAAGATCATAAAATACATATTTACTTCATCCCAATGGGCATTTTCTCAACATAGGTGTCAAACAATTCAGGAACATTGACCATAGGTTCCTTATCTGAATCAAACAATTCTTCCATTTCATTCTCCTTCTCTATGTAATGTGCCATAATCCAATATTTCGGTGTGATTATTTCAAGTCTTTGAGTTCTATTTGGTTTACCATTGAAAGTGGGTGCAAATTTTCTATAAGGGTGGATTTTTGGGAGGAATACCCTCGATTCAAATTTTGTAGGTGATTGGACCACCTAGACTTTATAGAAGGTCCACATAATTTACGTCCTTGATACCCTTTTGTTACAAACATACATTGTTAATGTATAAAGAGAACTTTATTTTCAAAATCATAGTTGCACCAAATTAAGTATGCCAAATAAAATTACAGATATAAACAAATCAATCAACATGCTTACCGGAGAAAAATCCTAGTCCTGGATAATCATGTGTGGTGTACGAACATATTCCATACAACGTAAAAAAACCTCTCCATTGGAATGGGTCTTAATACATCATTGAAAAATCAATCTATATGTATTATAAATTATGTTTCATTTATTCACAACCTAGAGTTACTTTGTACTTTTGAAGAATTGTGCAAAATATATGCAATTTCAGTTCCTTTGTAGTGTCTAATTAAGAAAAATAAACTTATCTCAAACACTTAAACTACCTTTCTTGAAGTAAATGAAAAAATATAAATCTTGATGATAAAAATGAATTAAATCATAATTCAAAAGAAATAACAATTGCAAATCGGTTTACAAGATTGCATTCAATTTTGAACCTTCATCTATTGAAATCATAAGTGTAGAAACGATGGTTGTAATTATATGTCTAATCACAATATTGAGACTTTCTTGCAACAATAATCTATTGTGATTGGTTTCATTATAGTTCATTAGGTTTCTTTATTTTAGTGTGTAGGGTTGGATTTGATTTATGATTTAAGCACGAAAAAAATAATTAAAGCATAAAAATAAAGAAACCTGATGAACTAATCAATAATATGACAAAATAAGGAGCCCTTCTTCTGAAATATGTCATTGAAAATAGATTACAAGATTAAAAGATTAATGAAAATGAGAGGATATGAGTCAAATACTGTTATTTAAAGCCAAAAATTTGTCTTAACAACAAAGTGCATTATAAGTTTGCATACAATTTTCTTTTCTTTCTAATTCCTAAACCCTGTATTTCTTGCATATATTTATAATACACAAAGTCTCTAAAACCATATAACAATCGCCAAATATTTTAAAACAACTAATCACTCATGATTTGGGATTTTGGAAGGCAAATATTTTCATTCAACACATGTCATTAAGATGTGTAGATAATCCTTAGTCATGCATTGCTGACATGACTATGTTATGTCTAGAATTCCTTTTGTTGGATTCACGTATTCAAACCATGGCTCACGGCAATGATTTCAAGAGACGATAGTGCATGAAATCATTTTATATCACTCAAAATATAAACTTTGATCTATTGGAATCTCAATGATTTTCTATTTTTCATTTCCAGGATATGTGTCAAATTGCAGCATTGACTTTTGGTTTGAAATATTCATGATGACATCTTTATTTGATTTTCTTGAGATCTGATATGTATTGAATCATCCTTTTGAAATCCAAAACTATTAAGCCCCAAACAAAGCCCTATGTTATGTACAAAAATCCTTATTAATCCCTAGATATTGAATTATTACATTTCTAGTGTTATATTTGTATGTTGGCTAGAACCCTTCATTGCACCCTTTCATTATAAGTGTAGCCTTTGTCTCCTATATATATGCCCTAGAGAGATAATATTGGGATAATCTTATCACATATCATATTTTATTCACAATTGGATATATTGTAAATGAAGGTTTCCTCCTCGAAGTGGATTGTATTTATTGAGTTCTTATGATTTTTAAGACGTTGGAGCATAACATTTGGTATCAGAGCATCGATCCTATGGTTTTACTTATTCGAGCAAGTCATCTTGGAATTTTCTCTATAAGTTGCTTTATGGGCCGCTTAAGACAAAAACATTTGAAGGTTTCTTAGAATACATATCAATGTACTAATGGTAAAAATTTCAGTTTATGGATCATTATACTTTCAGAGATATAATGTATGGAAGACATGGTTTTTGACTCATCCTGAATTCATTTTTAAACAATTCATCTTGGGAGTTTAGCTATAACTTATTTTCTCGTCAGTCTCATATAGTGAAATTTTGTGGAGACTAAAGAAACATTTCATAGTATAGGTGATAAAAATTTAAGGTTCCATGCCGCTATAATCTTGGATATATAGTCCATAGAAGAGAAGGCTCGTGACTAATCCTGAAATTAGGTTTAAAAGAGTGAGGTTGACATTTTCACTATAATTGTTTTTGTGTAGTTTATGAATCTGAAATATTTAGAATCCTAAGGATAAATAACAAGTTACATGTGATAAAAGTTTCATAGTTTGAATCATTACATATATCTCATGGAAGTTGGGGTTGTTTATTAATCCTGAAATTAGTCTTAAACAAGACATTTTGGTATTTTTGCTATAACTTTTTATCAGTGAAGCATTAGACTGTGCAATTTTTAGAATTTTAAGAAGTCATATCAGAGTACTACATGATGAAATTTCAGACTTAGAAGGGTTCAAAGTTCATATATAGATCGGGAAAAATCTCAATTGTCTAGTCATACTCCAAATTAAGGGTTTGAAAGGTATGTAACTTACAATTGGCATAACTTTTGATTGGAAGCTTTGTTTTTTATGAGTCAAAATTTTTGATAAAGAGAAAAATGAGGAGAACTATTATTTTCTCACATGGCTCCAAATGTTGCTCCAAAATTTATTTCACCAACTAAACCTTCAGAGACCTCAACCATGATTCAAGAAGAAAGAGAATAATTTTTTTATTGGATTGGAAATGTGGAAAATAAGATGGATGAGGTGGAAAATAAGATGGATGAAAATAGGAAGAGATGGAAAATAATATGGATGAAAATTGGGAGGATATGGAAAAGAATATGTTAGAATTGCAAATTTTCATGTCTTCAATATTACATGCTCCATATGAGAGACTTTCTATAGGAGATATCAAAATGAAAGGAAATCATGTAAGTGTAGAGGAAATAGAGATTGAGTCTCAGAATCATGATTATTAAACACTTCAATATCCACATCATCAAGGCTTCAATTAATCACCAAGGAAATACTTCATTTCAAAGATCGATATGAGGAAGTTTGATGGTAAATATGTTATAACATGGATATTCTAGATGGAGCAATACTTTGATCTACATCAAGTGCCTAGCTTACAAAAGGTACATATTACATCCTTGTATTTATAAAATGATCAAGTTGATTGGTATCAATGGCTTTGTAAAAGAAAAATGAATTCTATTATCCATTGGTCTATTTTTACGGATGAAATGATATCACATTATGGGGATATTAAGAGCAATACATTGTTTAGTCAATTGATAAATCTTTAGCAAAAGGGTCCAATTACATATAACATTTAACAAATCCAAAATATTGGTCTTAGGGTAAATAAAATTCCCTAGGATAGTTTGTTAGATCTCTATATGGGCACTCTAATGGAGAACATTCAACATGAGGTACACCTCTTTGAACCTAAATCCCTAGATAAAATTTTCAGTATGGAAAGTGTTGGACAACTGAGAGGGGGGGGGGGGTGAATCAGTTGCTACCGTGCTTAAACAATTATTCTTATTTTAAATTCTTTACAAGGCACTCAATGATAATCACAATAATGAAGGAAAATAAGTAATCGCACATTCAACATCAGTCACATATATGAGATACATAGAGAAAGATATTTCCTGAGGAAACCCATAAAGGGTAAAAAACTCTTCTTCTTTATATGATAAGAATTATTTACATTCTTTACATTATCATACATATGAGCACCTACTCATTGTGAGGCTACAACCTCTGTTTTTTCAAGATACAACTTGTTGAGAGCACCAACTCTCTATTTTCTCTAGCACCCACTAAAAGGAAGCACCAACTCCTTGGTTTCTCTAGCACCAATTAGAAAGAAGCACCAACTCCCTGGTTTCTCTAGCACCAACTAGAAGGAAGCTACAACTCCCTGGTTTCTCTAGCACCAACTAGAAGGAATATACAACTCCTTGTGTTCAAGCACCCACTTGAACCTCTGAGGACACCTGTCCTCCCTAGTACCTCCCTACGGCCCTGATTTATTAATATGTGTTACTGAAACTTATTATAGTGATATAATGTTAAAACAACAACTTACTAGTCTCATCACTTTTCTGCAAGGTTTTACTGCTATGTCTGCCTCACTATCTTCATGTATGCATCCATTGCACTTTCTATTCTTCTGCCTATTGTGCTCTCTACGCAATTCCCATTCAATGCACCTTTTGTCTTTTGTCCATCTCAACAGTTTCACTTCACCTTCTTCTTCACCCATGCATCACTCACAATGGCAACGACCCTCTCTTCTTTTCTCCACACTCTTATATACCCTGTGCATCTTGTGCATCCTCTGTATGCAATGGTTCTGCATCCTCTGCATGTTGAGTGCTTTGCATGTTCATCATGGAAACTCTTCAGCTTCTCTGTCTGTTAATCCCATCCGTCCATCATCACTGGGTGTCATGATCAAATTACTTCGCATCACCAGCAGTTAAGATTCTTCATCTTCTGTTACAGTCGAACTCAACTACTCTGTTGCAGTTACAGGCTCCAACGCTCATCCATTTGTTAATCACCTCCAAAATTAGTCAGTGTTCTACTTACAGATGCCTTGAGATTCTTCACCCCCTCTGTCAATCACCCCGAAGTGTCTTCGAGTCCTTTAGTAGAAACCATCAGTGGTTTCTGGAAGTTACACTATGACGTGCAACAATAGCCCTCCGATTTGAGACAATTTCATCTGCACCGTTGGATGACTTTCATTAGTCTTGCATTCATTTAGGCATTCCGCTCTTCGGCATTTCGGGATTTGTGTGATCAAATTTCTCGACACTCCATGTCGCGATCCCCGAAATGGAGCTTGGTTGCTCTAGCTCTTTCCTCTATCTCTTGCCGATGTGACCAATGGTTGTGACCATAGCCTTATTCAAAAACTGCATTTCGCAATTTTGCATTTCGGCACTTCAGAATTTCGATACTCATGTGGTGAAAGACCTTGACATCTCCAACTCCTAGTATTTGAACCTCCGGTATGTAGTTTGTGACATTTCGTGACTTCGGGCTTCACGATTTCAGGACTCCTGTGATGAAGAGTCTTCACTCTTGACTCCTCCTAGTCCCGGTATCTGAAACTCTGGTATGGAGTCTTTATCATTTCACGACTTTGGGTTTCGCAACTTCGGGACTCCTCATGATGAGAGTCTTTGTCATTTCCATCTCCTAGTATCCGAAATCCCAGTATCCAATACTTCTAAATGGATTCGGATCAACTATCCATGATCTCCTTGAACCAACGGCTTAGATCATTTCGCCATTTCACATTTCACAATTTCGGGACTCCTGTTGATGAGAGTCTCTGACATATCCATCTCCCGGTAGGCGAAATCTCGGTATTCAATACTTCGAGTGGTGCGTCTATTTCTGGTTTTTTGGATTGCACATTTCGGCACTTCGGGACTCCTGATGATGTGAGTCTTTGACATCTCCATCTCCCGGTAACCGAAATATCGGTATCCAACACTCCAAGCGATGCGCCTGTTTTAGGTTTTCACATTTCGTCACTTCGGGACTCCTGATGATGTGAGTCTCTAACATATCCATCTCCTAGTAACTGAAATTTTGAGCGATGCGCCTATTTCACGATTTCAGGGTTTCGCATTTCGCAACTTCGAGACTCTTGTGTTGGAGAGTCTCGACTCTTGACTTCTCCATCTCCTGGTAACCGAAACTCTGAAATGGAGTCTTTGTTGAGGTGATTTTTTTGGGTTTCGCATTTCACCTTGCTCGTTAAAGAGCATGTAAGTTCTCCTGGATCCAACACCGGTCGGACCTCGGGCTCATATCTGATGATCAGCGGGAAATCTTCAATAAGATGCATCGTTGCATACTTTGATCTTGTCGAGCTTTCTCTGCAGCGTTTTCCCAAAATACTTTTGGTGTCCGCCTGGCACATCCTTCCTGTACTCAAGCCATCATCATTGTTGTACTTTCCATCCATGACAAGCATACTCTACCTGTAAAAGATGCCAACAATCTTCCCCTTTGGCATTGATGGCAACAAAGGCACCTGGACCTGTTCTTTTCTCCCCCTTTGACATCAATGTCAAAGAAAACATGCTCCCCCTGAGTTGTTGCAGTATTTTTAGGAGGTATCAGATATGCAATCAATACAAGACTCCCCCTAACAAGATGGACTCTCTTAGGTGTGAAACAGGATGACACCCAGCTTTTGTCGGAGATATTCAAAAGGGGTCTTAACTAGGGGTTTAGTAAAGATGTCTGCTATTTATTCTATGGTTGGAATGTACTAAACCTGAACAACCTGCTTGGTGACTTGCTCTCTCAGAAAATGGTATTTTATGGGAATATTCTTGGTCTTGGAGTGGAATACAGGATTCTTAGACACGCTGATGGCACTAGTGTTATCACAATGAATTGGGATCGGTGCAGCGTATTTTACCTCCAAGTCTACAAGTGTCTGAATCATCCATAATACCTGAGTGCAACAGGTAGCAACAGTAATGTACTTTGCCTCTTTGGTTGATAAATAAATGGAGCCTTGCTTTTTACTAAGCCATGCTACTAATGAGTCAGCCAGGAAGAATGCTCCTCCACTGGTGCTTTTTCTCTCATCAACACAATTTGCCCAATCTGCATCTGAATAAGCAGTTAATTGAAAATTCTGATTTCTAGGATACCACAGACCATAAGTCATTGTTTCTTTCAAATACCTGAATATCCTTTTGACAGCTAGTAAATGACTTTGTTTAGGTGCAGACCAATATCTTCCAACCATTCCTACAGCATGCATTATGTCTGGGCAAGATGTTGTGATGTACAACAGGCTGCCTATCATTGACCTATATGAACTATGATCAACATTAGGTGAGTCATCATCCTTGCTTAATTTGTAACCAGTAACCATAGGTGTGCCCACAGGTTTAGAATCTTCCATTTGAAACCTTTTCAACATTTCTCTTAGATATTTTTCTTGAGAAATGAGCATCCCTTCAGACCTCTGAGTAATTTGAAAACCAAGAAAAAATGAGAGTTCTCCTATCATGGACATTTCAAACTCAGATTCCATGGCAGAAGAAAACCATTGTACCAATGGATCCTTATTACATCCGAAGATGATGTCATCTACATAGACCAATATGATGAGAAAATTATTATCCTTTGTTTTAATATATAGATTGTTGTAAGTTATTCCTCTCTTGAACCCTTTGTCTTTGAGATACGTATCCAGTCTGTGATACCAGGCTCAAGGGGCTTGTTTTAACCCATATAAAGCTTTCTTCATCTTGCATACTAAGTTAGGGTTATCAAACAGTTTGAAACCCTCTGGTTGTTCCATATAGACTTCTTCACTTAAATCTCCATTTAGAAAAGATGACTTGACATCCATTTGATAGACTTTAAACCTTTTATGACAAGCATAGGCAAGAAACATTCTAATATCTTTTAATCTTGCTATGGGCACAAATGTTTCATCAAAATCCAGCCCTTCTATCTGAGCATATCCTTTACAGACTAACCTTGCTTTGTTCCTGACAACTTATCCTTGCTCATTCAAATTATTCTTAAAGATCCATTTGGAGCCAATGACATTTTTATCTTCGGGTCTATGAACCATCTCCCACGTATTGTTTTTCTCAATCTGATCAAGGTCATCATTCATTTCTTTAACCCAGTGGTCATCTTTGTTGGCTTCATTAAAATTCTTGGGTTCCAGCTTGGATATGAAGGCTATATGAGATTGTTCAGTGTTTTTGATTAGTTTTCTCTTGGTTTGTACAACTTTGTCTTTTCTCCAATTATCTAACTTGCAGGATGATTCTTTTGAATGATTCTGGAGGAGGAATTTGAAGTTGACTATTGATTTGAGTCTGTCTGAGTGTCTAAGTCTTCATCTGATTCAGAGTCTTCACTTTTTTATTCTTGGACCTGTTCATCTTCATCTTTAGCTGTGTCTTCTGTAGAAGACTCATTACTGTACATCTCTCTTGCTGGGATTCCTTCATCAACTTTTACATCAATACAATCAACCATTTTATGAAGCCTCTTATTATAGCATCTATATCCTTTACTATTTGTGGAATACCCTAAGAAGATACCTTCATCAACCCTGTCATCATATTTTTCGAGGTTCTCATTATTATTCTTTATGTAGCATTTAATCCCAAAGACTTTGAAGTGTTTAATTGAAGCAGGTCTCCCAAACCACAGTTCATAAGGTGTCTTGTCACTTTGTGGTCTGAGGTGAGATTTGTTAAGAACATGGACTGTTGTGTGTATTTCTTCTACCCAGTAGGTTTGGCCAATGTCCTTCTCATTCATCATTGACCTGGCCATTTCCTGCACTATTTTGTTTTGCCTCTCAACAACTCCATTTTGTTGTGGAGTTCTTGGGATTGTGTATTTTCTCTCAATCCCGTGCTCATTGCAGAATTCCTTGAAGTCTCTTGACATAAACTCTCCTCCCCGGTCTGATCTTACTGTCTTTAACCTCTTTCCTGTTTGAGTCTCATTTAAAGCCTTAAATATTTTAAACTTCTCAAATGCTTCAGCCTTTTCCTTGAGAAAGGCAACCCAAGTAAGTCTGCAGTAATCATCGATAATCAAGATGAAGTAGTTTTCTTTCCCTATGCCTTCCTGTCTTGATGATCCAAATAAATCCATATGAACTAGTTGGAGTGGTTTCTTTGTTGAAGTAAATCTCTTGGACTTAAATTGTGTCCTATTTTTCTTCCCTACTTGACAGGGTTTACACATTGAATCTTGGGGCTTTGATATTCTCGAAAGATCTTTTACTGCCTCAAGTTTTTTGAGTTTGATTAAGTGGTCAAATTTTAGATGTCCAAGTCTCCTATGCCATAACCACCTTTCATCATGTCTGCTTAGATGGCATTATTCTCTATTTTCTTTCAGCACATATACATTATTTTCTGTCCTTATGCCTTTGGCCACCACTTGTCCCGAGGTTACATATTTTATCTTTCAATCCTTGGACGTGAACACCACTTCACATCCTTTGTCACACATTTGAATTACACTGAGAATATTATGTTTCAACCCATCTACAAGTAGAACATCTTGGGCTTTTCCTTTTCCATTACTTAAGCTCACCATCCCTTTTCCCTTTATTTTCCCTGGAGCATCATTTCCAAAGGTTACGTTTCCTGATTTTCTTTCACTTAGAGATAGAAAATTGCCTTTGTCTTCTGTCATGTGTTTGGAGCTTCCACTGTCTATATACCAAGGGTTCATTTTTCTTTGAGCGGACAATACTAATCCACACTTGTCACTTTCCTTCTTCTTCCAAAAATTGACATTTTCAGTAGGGGATTTCGAATCTGGTTCATAGTTCCTTAACCAACAGTCAATAGATTTATGTCCAAAGTTATGACAGGTGAAGCATTCACTCTCATTATTCAAAAGGTCAAACTTATTGTTGCAGTGTTGTCTACTCATTGATTGTTGATTATTTCTTGGCCTCCTTAGTTGCATGTCCCTAGACTTAATTTGGCAATTTGCAATTTGTGAAGGATTGATACTTGGTTGTATCATTCTTTGTTGTGGGAAGTATTTATTCCTTTGAAATCTTAATTGCTCATGTATAAGTATTAAGGAACAATTTATAGCTTTGTGACCAAAGTTAGAACAGTAGAAACAATAGCCATGGAAAAATTCTTTGTACCTAGGAAATGGTTGTCTTCTWTGTGCAAATCGATTTCTTCCATGTTGATGAGATCTTTCAGTAGTGAGCTTATTATTTCTTTGTTCTACAGATTCAGTTCTGGCATCTTTTTCCTTACTTGTCCTGGGCRRCTGATTGTTTTCCTTTGTTTCTGCAAGTTCGTTGTTGTTATTGGTTGTAYATTTGACAAACTTGATGGGTTCTTCATTTCTTGGCTTGCCACTACTTGATCCCTCTTCATAACCCAAACCGGTTTTCAACTTTGGATTCCTTTGCTGATTCAGGATGGTGTCTAATCCTTCTAAGGCTTTGAYACTTGACAGATTYTGATTATACAAGGCTTGAAACTTCTCCATCTCTTTCCTAGTTTTCACTACTTCTTGTTCTAATGCTTCACATCTTGCCTTCTTTTCTGATAACTTTCGTTTCAGAACGTCTTCGATTTTCTTTGCCTCTTCTAATTCTACTTTTAGTAGGACAAGGTCTTCATCAGGTTTTTTACTGTCTTTCTCGAACTGTATCGGCAATTGTCTTTTCTTTCTGTTCTTGATTCTTAGTCTGTCAATCTCTTCCAGTGCACTGATTAGTTCTCCTTCCATGTCAACCACAGCTTCTTCCTCATTAACATCACTCCATGTGTTGTTATTATCATAATCCTCTTTGGCCATAAGTATGAAGTCATTTAGTTTATCTTCAATAGAGGAGTCATTGTCTTCATCATCTAAAGGATCATCATCATTTTTTACGCAAAGACTTTTCTTCTTAAAGTTATTCTCTTTAAAGAAATTTATGTGTTTTTACTTCTCCTCATCATCACATGTCTGATCCTTTCCTTTGTGGGGACATTTATTTGCAAAATGACCAATCCTACCACAGTTGAAACATTTGAAAGGTAGTCTACCTTTGTATTTGCTTGATCCCTTCCTCAGTCTCTTCACAATTTTTTCTTCAATTTCATCAGGCTCAGAATCCTCATTCTTATCTACTTTAAATGATGCTTCTCTGGAGGTGGGTTTATCTTTAACTATTCTCATTTCATATGCAGTCAAAGTTCCTAGGAGTTGATCAAACTCTAAGGTTTTTAGATCATTAAGTTCTTCTATAGCAGAGATATTCAGGTTGAACCTATCTGGGAGAGATCTCAAGATTTTCTGAACTAAAGAGGGTTCCTCAATTTTTTCACCAAGTGCTTTCATTGCACTTACCATTTCTTCTACTCTCAGAAAGTATTTTGCAATAGTTTCATCTTCCTTCATCTTCAACTGTTCAAACTGTATTCTGTAGGTTTAAAGCTTGGCGTCCTTTACCTTCTCATTACCTTCGTAACTGCTAATGAGTTTGTCCCACATTTCTTTGGCAGTTCCTAGGTGCATAACTTTTACGAATTCTTCTTCTGCAAGTCCACTCAAGATAGCATTCATAGCCTTAGCATTGAAGCTAAATTCTAGCTTGTCATCCTTATTAGCTAGTACAACTTTCTTTACATAACCAATATCTACCACATCCTAGACATCTGCACCTAAAGAAATTATGTAGGTTCTCATTCTAAATTTCCATAAGGCAAAATTTGTTCCATTGAACAGAGGGGCCTTATTGGTTGAATTTCCTTCATGGCTTGACATGTTTAAGCTCTAGGATCTACCCTTAGACAAAAGTGGGTCGGCTCTGATACCAATTGTTGGACAACTGAGAGGGGGGGGTGAATTAGTTGTTACCGTTCTTAAACAATTATGCTTCATTTAAATTCTTTATAAGGAACTCAATGATAATCACAATAATGCAGGAAAATAAGCAATGGCACATTCAACATCAATCACATATATGAGATACATAGAGACAGATATTTCCCAAGGAAACCCATAAAGGGTAAAAACCTCTTCGTATTTATATGATAAGAATTATTTACATTATTTACATTATCATACATATGAGCACCTACTCATTGTGAGGCTACAACCTCTATTTTTGCAAGCTGCAACTTGCTAAGAGCACCAACTCTTTGTTTTCTCTAGCACCCACTAGAAGGAAGCACCAACTCCCTAGTTTCTCTATCACCAACTCCCTGGTTTCTCTAGCACCAACCAGAAGGAAGCTACAACTCCCTGGTTTCTCTAGAACCAACTAGAAGGAAGCCACAACTCCCCATGTTCAAGCACCCACTTGAACCTCTGAGGACACCTGTCCTCCCTAGAAACTCCCTACCACCCTGATTTATTAATCTGTGTTACTGAAACTTATTACAGTGATATAATGTTCAAACAACAACTTACCAGTCTCATCATTGTTCTACAAGGTTTTGCTACTATGTTTGCCTCATTGTCTTCCTGCATGCATCCATTGCACTTTCTGTTCTTCTGCCTGTTGTTCTCTCTGCGCAATTCCCATTCAATGCACCTTTTCTCTTCTGTCCATCTCACCAGTTGTACTTCACCTTCTTCTTCACCCATGCATCAATCACAACAGAAACGACCCTCTCTTCTTGTCTCCACACTCTTATATACCTTGTGCATCTTGTGCATCCTCTGTATGCAATGGTTCTACATCCTCTGCATGTCGAGTGCTCTGCCTGTTCATCATGGAAACTCTTCAGCTTCTATGTCTGTTAATCCCATATGTCCATCATCACTGGGTGTCATGATCAAATTACTTCGCATCACCAGCAGTTAAGATTCTTCATCTTCTGTTACAGTCGAACTCAACTACTTTGTTGCAGTTACAGGCTCCAATGCTCATCCAGTTGCTAATCACCTCCACGAACAATCAATGTTCTACTTCCATATGCCTTGAGCTTCTTCACCTCCTCTATCAATCACCCCGAAGTGTCTTTGAGTCCTCTGGAAGAAACCATTAGTGGTTTCTGGCAGTTACACTGTGACGTGCAACAATAGACCTCTGATTTGACTCAATTTCATCTACACCATTGGATGAATTTCATTAGTCTTTCATTCATTTTGGCATTCTGTTCTTTGGCATTTTGGGATTTGTGTGATCAAATGTCTTGACACTCCATGTCGCGATCCCCAAAATGGAGCTTGGTTTCTCTAGCTCTTTCCTCTATCTCTCCTTGATGTGACCAATGGTTGTGATCATAGCCTTATTCAAAAACTGCATTTCACAGTTTCGCGTTTTGGCACTTCGGCATTTTGGTACTCCTATGGTGAAAGACCTTGACATCTCCAACTCTGGGTATCCGAACCTCCGGTGTGTAGTCTGTGACATTTCGCGACTTTGGGTTTCGCAATTTTGGGACTCCTATGATGAAGAGTATTCACTCTTGACTCCTCCTACTCCTGGTATCTGAAACTTTGGTATGCAGTCTTTATCATTTCATGACTTTGGGTTTCGCAACTTCGAGACTCCTCATGATGAGTGTCTTTTTCATTTCCATCTCCCAATATCCGAAATCCCAGTATCCAATACTTCGAAATGGAGTCGGATCAACGGTCCACGATCTCCTCGATCCAACGGCTCAGATCATTTCGCCATTTCACATTTCGCGATTTCAGGACTCCTGTTGATGAGAGTCTCTAACATCTCCATCTCCCAGTAGCCAAAATCCTGGTATTCAATACTTCGAGTGGTGCGCCTATTTCAGGTTTTTGGGATTTCATATTTCGGCACTTCGGGACTCCTGATGATGTGAGTCTCTGACATCTCCATCTCCCGGTAACCGAAATCTCGGTATCCAACACTCCAAGCGATGCGCCTGTTTCGGGTTTTCGCATTTTGGCACTTCGGGACTCCTGATGATGTGAGTCTCTGACATCTCCATCTCCCGGTAACCAAAATTTTGAGCGATGCACCTATTTCATGATTTCGGGGTTTCACATTTCGTGACTTCGAGACTCCTGTGTTGGAGAGTCTCGACTATTGACTTCTCCATCTCCCGGTAACCAAAACTCCAAAATGGAGTCTTTGTTGAGGTGATTTTTCGAGGTTTTGCATTTCACCTTGCTCGTTAAAGAGCGTGTAAATTCTCCTGGATCCAACGCCGGTCGGACCTCGGTCTCATATCTGACGATCATCGGGAAAT
>ML777734.1:146046-165608 GCA_009831015.1 Picea engelmannii
TGAAAATGTCTCCTTGGTATATATAGGAGACTAGGAGGTATAATTACAACTAATGGCCTAAAGCCGACATAAATAAAATAATATTACTAATATAATATGCCCCAATTAAGGGGTAATGAGCCAATATTAGGGCTTAACATATATATTGAAGATACTACTCCAAAAATACATTTTCAATCATTGACTGGCATCAGTACTCCACAATCCCTCAAGATATGAGGATACATAAAAAAGAAAAATGTACAATGTTGATTGGTTCTGGTAGTACCCACAACTTCATCAATTACAAATTAGAAAAATATCTCAATTGATTTGTATATCCAACACCAGAGTTTCAGGTAATGATTATAGATAGAGGTACCATAAAATGTTCTAGGAAGTGCCATAGTATTAAGCTCAATATGGGGGAGTTTTTTTTGGATAGTCTCATGATTACCATCCAAATGGGTGGTGATGATGTTGTATTATGTGTCCAATGGTTACCATCATTTTGATCACTAGACCTTAATTTTTAGGATCTTTTCATGAGAGTTTCCTCATAAGTAAAGAAAATTGATCTCATAGGTATCCAAAGGAAACCCTCTAAATTGATAAGCTCTAATAACATCACATAATTAATGAAAAAGGGACACCATGGTGGAATTGCACAATTTTTCTCACTAGATGTTCAAACATCTATTTCCTATGATCCATTGGATCCCCAAATAGTTATCAACAATCATTCCAAGATATTTGGAGAAATTCCTAAGGATCTTCCATCTTCTCGAGATCATGACCATGCTATTCGTTTACAACTAGGAAATGTACCACCTAACATTAGGCGTTATAGGTATCCATTTACACAAAAGAATGAGATTGAGCATATGATCTAGTAAATATTAGAGGCAAGCATCATTCAACCTAGCCAAAGTTCCTTCTCTTCACCAATGGTAATGGTTACTAAAAAGGATGGTTCATGGCGTATGTGTCCAGATTATAGGCAGTGTAACAAAATGACCATCAAAGGTGAGTTTCCTATTCATGTCATTGATGAATTATTAGATGAATTGAACGGAGAAATTTTATTTACTAAGTTGGATCTTCATTTGGGATATCATCAAATCAGAAAGAGGCAAGAAGACATCCCCAAAACAGATTTTAGAACACGTGAAGGGCATTATCAGTTTTTTGTTATGCCATTTTGACTTATTAATGCACCTTCAACATTACAAAGCTTGATGAATTTTATTTTCAAGCCCGCCCTTAGAAACATTTTGTTAGTATTTTTTTATGACATACTAATTTTCAAAAAATATTTGGAAGAGCATGTAAAACATGTTGATGGAGTATTACAATTATTGGAAGAGCAACAAATTTATGCAAATCCTTCCAAGTGTGTGTTTGGGGTTCAAGAAGTGGAATATTTGGGTCATATTGTATCTCATGAAGGTGTAAAAGTGGACCCTAACAAAATTAAAGCTATGAGAAAATGGCCAATTCCAAAAACATTCAAGAACCTTAGAGGATTCTTAGGATTGAAATGCTATTACCACAAGTTTATCAAGAACTATGGTCAAATAGTAGTACCTCTAACATCATTATTGAAGAAGGAATCATTTTCTTGGATTGAAGCAACAACCAAATCTTTTGAAAATCCTAAGGATGCTACTCTTGTCCTAGCCACACCTAATTTTACAAAAACCTTTATTGTGAAGTGTGATTCCTCATGCCATGGCATTGTTGCAATTTTAATGCAAGAAGGAAGGCCCCTTTCCTTTGAATGCAACCAACTTAAAGGAAAAGAAATACTCAAACCAATTTGAAAAAAATAAATGTTGGCAATAATAAATGTAGTTAATAAATGGATCCCTTACCTAATAGGAATAAACTTCAATGTCTAAATAGATCATGATGGTTTGAATTACTTCTTGGAGCAACGATTATATTTAGAAGAGAAAAAAAGTTGGGTTACAAATATTCTAGGTTATGACTTTGAAATTATATACAAAAGAAGAAAACATAATGTTGTGACAGATGCCCTTCCAAGGAAAGAACAAGAAATAAAAGGTTCATTATGTGATATTTATATTCCACAACCTGATTGGGTGGAAGAAGCTAGGATAAAATGGAAGCAAGATCATTCAAAAACTAAAAGAGGACCCCAACTCATTAGATCATTTTGTATGGAAGAATGATTTTCTATGGTATCATGATCTCTCATATTTATTTAATAATTCCCAACTCAAATATAAGGTTCTTATGGAATTGCAAACTTCTCCTATAGGAGGACATTCAAGATTCTTGAAAATGTACCATAGGATCAACAAGGAGTTTTTCTGGGAAGGTCTTAAAAAGGATGTTCAAAATTTTGTTCTTGAATGTGTGGTCTACCAACATAATAGGGGAGATAAAATCAAGATGCCAGGTCTCCTACAACCATTAGATATACCAATTCAATGTTGGAATGAAGTTTTAATGGATTTTATTATAGGATTACCCAAATCTGAACGAAACATGGTCATCATGGTAGTAATGGATCAACTGAAAAAATATGCCTATTTTTGTTATTTTTCTCATCCTTTTAAGGAAATTAAAATCGAGGAAACATTCATGGAAACAATTCAAAATCTACATGGAGTCCCCAAGATTATTGTAAGCGACACAGATCCAATTTTCAATGGAAATGATTGGACTAGAATATTTTCGTTTTTGGGTACTCAACTGGCTCATAGTTCATCTTACCATCCACAGTCCGATGGGAAAACTGAGATTGTGAATAAATGTCTATAATGATATATTCATTTATTTGCATATGATAAACATACACAATGGTTCAAGTGGTTTCCCTTGGTCGAATGACGGTACAAGACATCCTTCCATATTTCATCAAAAATGTCCCCATTTATAGCACTTTATGGATATCATCCTCCATCCACCACATCACCCTTGAAAGGGACTGCAAAGGTTCAGGATGTGGAGGAACACATACGGAACCAATAAGAGGTTCTCAAACTATTGAAGGACAACTTGGTTATGGCAGAAAATAGGATGAAACAACAAGCATATCAAAATCACAATGAAAGGGAATTTGAAGTTGGGGATTGATTATTTATAAGGCTACAACCATGCAAACAAATGTCCATCTAGAAACAAAAGAAGGAAAATAAATTAGCAACCAAATATTATGGCCCCTATAAGGTTTTTCAAAGGATTGGAAGTATGGCTTATAGATTGGAATTTCCTCCATATTCATGTGTACATCCATTCTTCCATGTTTCTTGCTTAAAAAAGAAAATCGAAAACAAGATCCTAGTCAAAATAGTTTTACCAGAGAATGATGAAGAAGGTAAAATCATACTAGAACGAGAAACAATCCTTGAAACAAGGATTAAGCAGTTGAGAAATCGAGGAAATATTGAGTACCTCGTCCAATTGAAGAACCTACAAGTGGATGAGGCGACATGGGAAGATGTGTTCTTCATATAGAAAAATCTGTGGTTAGTCAAGTATGGAGGAAAACACTTATTTGAAGGGGAAGGGCATGTTAATCCCTAGACAAAACCACATGTTATGTATAAAACCCCTTATTAAGTCCTAGATATTGAATTATTACATTTCTAGTGTTATATTTGTATGTCATCTAGAACCCTTCATTGCACCCTTTCATTATAATTGTACTCTTTGTATCATATATATATCTATATCTATATCTATATATCTATATCTATATCTATATCTATATCTATATCTATATCTATATATATATATATATTCTCCAAGGATACCTAGTCTTATGATCATCTTATCACATATGATATTGTATTATGAATCAAATATATTGTAAAAGGAGATTTTCCCCTCAAACTAAACTGAAGTCATTGAATTCTTATTTTTAAGGCATTGGACCATACTAGGAACATCCTCCAATAGTCATATTTTGTTTATGCATGGTGCTACTAGGAGATACATTAATTGTTACAGGTTTTGAAACATCTAGTAACCATCAATATCCAACAATTTATAAATGATATTTTAATATTACTTAGACTATAAAATAAGTAGGAAAACACTAACAAAGACAATCTTTTCACCATAGTTCTCCTGAATAGAGATACTCTGCATAATACATGGGAAAAAGTGGAAAAATAAGGTTATTCTGGTCAAAATATAAAAGCTTAAGGTAGGAAAATTGAACTAGTTAGAAACCAAAAAGTGTCAAAATAGAAGACCAACATCTCCCTCATGCTAATGATGTTGCATGTCCCTTGTGTAACCTACTCAAAATATTTATTATGTTCAACAAGAAGATGACTTCAGTTGTAGGCCTCATTCCCTGATTATGTTGCTTCATGATATCCAAGTCGTTTATCAATTTCAATCCATGCAACTTGCTCTCTAAATTCATCCCACTATTGAACAAGTCTGTAAACTTTGGAAAATGAAAACTGCAACATAGGAAAATGAAATTGCATCCCTATCCATTTTGTTCCTAGAAAGAAACCTTTTATTTCCTTTTTTAGATAGCCCTTTTGTAGTTTGTGATTTTTGAAGATGAGAAGAAGAAATATCCTTCTTTCTTGAAGTTGAACGCTCAACCACCTATGAAGAAGAATATGCTTACTTACTAGTTCCCTCATTTATTGTAATTTGCTCGTCCCGAAACCCATTTTGTATCAAACATTTGTCCTAAGTTAACTTAGATCTTCTCAATTCATCCATGAGAATTAACTTTATCAAACCATGATGATAGAGGCTTCTTCACTATTCACTAGATACTTTTGGACATAAGATGACATTTTTGTTAGACTCTTCTAGAAATAGTAAGGAAGATTGACTAATTTCCCTTATTTCAAGTGCAACAACAATTTAATATGATATAATTAAATGAAACTGTACCTTCCTTCACACATAATGTATTTCTTGATGGATAACAAAATTTTCGTCCATGGCTTGATCATGTTCCCTCGAGATGCTCCTTTTGACTAGTCAGGGTTTGGTGCTTCTCTATGTATGGACTTTTTCCAAGATTATGATTCCATGTTCTTATTTTTAAACCATCTTTCACCTATTTGAGGGAGTCATGTAGTTATTTCAATAGAATAATCTGAGACTGAAATGAGTAAACCCCTAATGTTTTCACTTGCACCATCAAATCTCTCTGCAAATGCCAAAGTTACCCTATCGTTGTGCCCCTGGAATTTCTCAAGACGTTTATCCATCTACCTCTTTGAAGAATTTCTCTGCATGTTGGATATGCCTCCAACAATTCATTGCATGCATGTTCATATTAGACAACCCCTTTTTTTGTAGCCATAGTTAATGATAAAAAAATGTGATGAAGAATGTTGGTTATTCCAAGTTACACAATAAATTGCTAGCTATGGATTTTAGGACAATACAGAAATATAATGAGTTTGTGGGTCGTACGATGGAAATAAGTTGTGAATTTATTTTATGTATCATGTCATAACGATATGGTTACCATTTAATTATGCAATTCATACTATCATGAACTGTCATAATGATAATGTGTTACGAAATGATAGGTTATGACATAAAAAAAAAATATGACAAAATTAAATAAATATCATATTCTTTATGTGATCAGATAAGGTGAAGTCGATTGATGATATGGAAAATGTAATTTTTGGTATAAAGAGTGTAATGATAGAGGTAAGCGGGGTATTTATACAATCAAGGAGTTTTATTTTTTATAGGTAAAAAAATAATATGATTGTTTTGTAAATGTTTCCTAAATAATTGAAAATCCTAAATATCAAACCAAAGAAAATTACCCCTTTTACTAATGTGTAGATGTCTTGATCTAGTGTTCAAATTCCATTTCCTTGAACAGAATAAAGTCTTCTTTCATCTTTAGATTTGTGGATTTCTACAAAGAAACTATCCTTTGAACCTCAAAATCTTTATAGCAACAACATTTATGCAACAATTGATATATTTTGTAGAACTCTCAGTATGGAACATTCTGCAACTTTTATTATATCAAACTTTAAATCTTGCACAATTCTTGTAGATTTTAAAATAAATGCAAGTTCCTGCAAATCTTGTAACAATTACAAGTTCTTGAAAAACTTGTAACAACTGAAAAATTCTCATAACTGAAAGCTATTGTAGAACTTGAAAAAACATATTACATTTTATTTGAACTTTGTTTGCCAAAATCTGGTTTTCAAAAAAGTTGTATCCAACTACGCCTAAAAAGGTTTTCACAGTTAGATCATTATTTTTTATTCATTCATTTAATTATTTATTTGTATTTAAATTTTTTATTAACAATATAAAGAAACAAAATTTAAGATGAAGTGGAAGAAAGTGGGATAGTGTTGGCATCCAATTAACATTTTTCCATTGTCTTGTAAGCTGCCTACACCAATGTTTTGCAAACATCGATTTTTCGTTGCAATTTTTTAATGAACGACACTTTTATTCCTTGTGCCTTTTTACACACTTATTTTCGTTTTGTTTTCACGACTGTAAGCGTGAAAACATTGGGTCTTTCGAAGCTGCATTAGAATCACTATTTGAACTGTCGTTGTCTTTCTTGTCAATATGTTGATTGCGCTTACATCGCACTTATCGTTACGAAGCTAGAAAGACTTTCAAACTGTACTCATTGGACATTTTTGTATTGATTGTGTGACTTGGTTTTATTGAATTTGTATTGCATTGGTATTTGGATTTGCATTCTATTTGATCTACTTGATCATTGGTTCCATGAAAATACATAGGGTTCATGATTAAATTTTTCATATATATATCTTTTAAAATGCCTATGTTTATGTGTTCATGGCTATTGGTTGGTTGATTATATGTATCCATTGGCACGTTGGTTAAACTATTGATATTGGTTGATACATTGGCGCATAGTTGAGTTTGGTATAATTTCAATCTGACTGTTGGTCGATTAAAAAACTTTGGTATAACACTGATTGCGCATGCACTTACCATTGTTCATTGATCGACAAAATGATATGACTGTTGACTATGCTATAATGGGTTGAATTACTATGTAAATCGATGGTTGTACTTTGACCATAATTGTTTTGCATGGCAGTAAATAACTCCACCACCTTCGCACGCTGGCATTTATGCCTATCCCATATTCATCGTTCACCTCTGTTAGCTTGAGAAGCCTCCGCGCACTCTGTTCCTGTGTGTAGTTGTGACTCAAACCATCGGCTTACCATGTGCTCGGCTTCATGGCACCAGTCGTGCGAATCGAGCCAAACGGAAACCAGACCCTGTTAATGTTTGACAATGCCCGAAAGGATTTGGAAGAGAACTGTTGGCTCGCCTTTATACAATGATTCGAGGGTTTTAACCTTGGTGTAGCGCGACAGTTTTCCATAACCTTCGATGGTTGTAGAGCCAAGGTAGGCGACATACAGTTGGAGATTGATGAGAATTTTATCAGCTCTGCTATAGGGTTACCTGCCTCGGGGCAGCGATGGTTTAAGAATTGTAAGGTCGAGGAAGTGCCATGGACATTGTTGTTTCTCTCATGCAAAGTCACCTCGTGTGACAGAGGTATGCCCATCTTTTCACTTAAACCATTATTGCATGACCTATTAATGCTAGTCAAGCAGTTCGTGACCTGTGAAGGTCGATACGGGCTCATGTTCCTTTACCACCTACGTTTGCTGATGATTTTCATAGGGTATCCTTTAAACATGTCTTTCTACTTTCAACGCAGCTTATACAAGATGTCAAAAAGATTTAAAAGGCATAAGGCTGACAATAGCCTGTTTCATCATGGGCTTATTAAGATTATCGTTGTTTATCATTTGAGTTTGCATGGTGATAGCTGGAGAGCGTTCATCGCTCGTAATGGTTTTGAGGATTTAGACCCAGTTCTGGTTGATAAACCTGTGGTAATTGAAGCCAAGGCCGAGCCACCTGTGCCCTTACATGTCCTACTACCTAAACCCTTGGCCGACCCTCCTATTGACTTACCAGACGTTGGAACCGATAATTCCAAGCCTACAAATAAACCTACGAGAAAAAATCCCAAGGAAAACCCTAATACTAATGCCAAAGGAAAAAGAAATGCCCGTCTCATCTCGAGAATGGCAAGGAATAAACCCAAACCCTCTGTTGAGCCAAACCCTATCGTCCTAAGTGAGGATTTTGATTCTGAGGTTGAACGATTTTTAGCCAATGAATATCCCTACTCGCAAGGTTTGTGCCCCGAACCACCTTACGATTTCGTGTCGAATCTCCCCCCCTGCCTAAGGAATAACCCTGACTGCCCTGGTATTAAGTTGCCTAACGAAACCCTCAGTCGTGTGTCCGAACCCTTGCCTGCTCTTTCAAAACCTACACAGTCACCCTATGACCAATGCGATTCATGGTTAGAACGATACTACAATGATGTTCCCATACTTCAATCCAAGCTTCAATCACTGGAAGATAAAATTGCAGTGCTAACCAGTCAAAAATCCAAGCTCCAAGCAACAGATAAAAAACAAAAGACAACCGGCTCCATCCCTTTCAAAAACGTAGAATCAGCCACGGCCGTTGTAAATTCCAAATTGGCATAATCAAGCAGCCTCGTCGCTATACAGGTATTTTTTTGACATCGTTTTTGTTGTGTGAATGATCAGGGTTGATATAATGAGTTCAATTATGTTTTCGAATAGCCCTATGTGTATTTCGAAATAGTTCTGTAATGATGTGTATATCCTGTATAGTGTTTTCGCTTGCTAAAAATAAATGAAATTTCGTTTGGATATATGACTTGATCACCATCGGTTTAGACACCGATAGATTCTCATTTTGATTTGATTGGTTTTCGTTTGATTTGATTAGATCGTGTATCTGATTGAGTTAATGAAATGGACGTTGTGATTTCAATTGAATTGGTTTGGTATCTACTCTGAATAGTAAGTTTTCATGCTCAAATTAGAATACGATCGTGTTGGATTTAATTTCGTTTTGGTTCGGATGCTCTGATTGGTAAACTATTTCAATAAGTTTGTTGGTTACGATATGCTCTGTCATATAATTTTCAAAGTTGAAATATTGCTCTGTTCGGTTTTAATTTGGGAAAAAACGACTCTGTTTTTCTAAAAACAATATAAGCATGTGCAAGCAATATCCATACCCGAATCATAAGACAGTTTCAATTCACGATGACTATGTTATACTCCTCGCTGTTGGATTCGCTTAAAAAGATTGTTGTTTATTTTCAGTTGGTTCGATTGCTCTCATGAGTTAGATTCACATCGTGAAATGCTTCTCTGTTTGTTTTCAACGTGCAAACGAATTGGTCAATATTTGTTGTCTCTATCGAATTCGGTTATAAAGAATTTCAAAACAAATAATTTTGACAACGGAAATCGATCGTGGCTACCCAATGTACTAAAAACCAATGATCATATAATTCTTGTGAACCTTGTTACCAACTGAGTGATTTCATTTCGATTTCATTTATGGACAGTTACGAGTCAGTTATGGTTTGAATTCGCTCACATCCCAAATCGTTTGCTATACAGTTATCATGATCCTGTTCGATTCAATTATTTTTCCTGTTGATAAGACAAGTATAACGAAGTGTTTGCGATTTGTTTTGATTATGTTGATTTAAACTGAATATCAAAATGATTTTGCAACTGTTGGATTCAACCGTATCTCTTGTTTAACAATCACATACGATTTGTTTGATTATCGGTTTCAATTGGATATGAAACAATCTTACTACAGTTCGATTATAACTCTGTGGATCCGACTTTGTGGTAACAAAAGAACAGAGTATTCATATCTCTATGATCAGTTGTTTGATCTTAATCTTGTTTAATTTTGAATGATATAACCATTCCAATCTCAATGACTCGTTTTCAAATGGTTATTGGAAGATAATTGGATTTGATTCTTTTAAAATATTTTTAATCGATTCTGATGTTGATTTTGTATCTTATTTTAGACCAGTTACAGAATCGCATGATTCTGTAGCTAGTCTATAGAATTAAATTTTAATTATTTTATTAATAAAAGATCCTTCTAACTTGTTCATTTCTGGTCCTTTTCAGGTGAATTCGAATTGCATGGGATTTGATGGACAGTTTAGAGGATATTTGTGTTTCTAGTTTTATTGTAGTTTCATAGTTTAGTTAAAATTGGGATATCCTCCCAGATCTTATGTAAACAGTTTGCAACTTCCACAGGGAGGTTTTACCCTGTGGAAAAACTTATAAATACTTATTATTTTTTGTAATAAGGATGATCCTCACTTGTGGGAGAACCAGGCTATGGATTCCTAATGCAAACTGAGACAGAAATTGATGTTCTGMTACAGCTTTCGCTTTTCATAATATCAATCTTTTGTTTCAAGTTTATGCTTATCAATTTGCATTGGATTAGTGACTACTTTAGCTATCATTGTCTCTTGCAAAATGATATGAATTAATTAATATGATCCATGTCTTATTTCTTTCAGTATTTAAAAACACAACAATTACTTGGTTCAGTTTATGAATGACAGATTTCTCTTCTTCATCAATTGAATTGTTTAGTATAAGTCTTTGCATACGGATTTATCTAATTGTAGAGATTTATAAATCATATGATTGTTGTGATTTTTATGTCTTGTTTGTCCTATAAACACACTTGAATAGCACTGCAGCTATCGTTTACGAGAATCTCTTGGACAATTCGGTGCGGGTTTCCTCCCTCCGATCTGCTAAAACAGTCATCATACATAGGACAAATCTGGAGCGTTTCTCCAGGTCAGTTTGTATTTTATTTTCGTTAATTTGTTAGTATATTATTAGTACCTTAGTTAGATATATTTGTAGTTCAGATTAGTGATTCAGTTTGGTCAGTTTTCTGTTTCATTTCTTTCATAAAATTATAAAATCACTAAAAATATCTTTTGTTGTCTTAGGACAGAAAATCAATGAGTTTTTCAGGTTTTATTTAAATCTGTAAATTGTAGATATTGTACATTTTGTGAATAAGTTATATTTCAGTTAATAGTTAGATAGTTAATTAGTTAGAGTCAGTATAGTATTAGTTAGTAGATTGTATATATAAAATAGTTAGATTAGTTTAGTTTGTTTTANTACAGCTTTCGCTTTTCATAATATCAATCTTTTGTTTCAAGTTTATGCTTATCAATTTGCATTGGATTAGTGACTACTTTAGCTATCATTGTCTCTTGCAAAATGATATGAATTAATTAATATGATCCATGTCTTATTTCTTTCAGTATTTAAAAACACAACAATTACTTGGTTCAGTTTATGAATGACAGATTTCTCTTCTTCATCAATTGAATTGTTTAGTATAAGTCTTTGCATACGGATTTATCTAATTGTAGAGATTTATAAATCATATGATTGTTGTGATTTTTATGTCTTGTTTGTCCTATAAACACACTTGAATAGCACTGCAGCTATCGTTTACGAGAATCTCTTGGACAATTCGGTGCGGGTTTCCTCCCTCCGATCTGCTAAAACAGTCATCATACATAGGACAAATCTGGAGCGTTTCTCCAGGTCAGTTTGTATTTTATTTTCGTTAATTTGTTAGTATATTATTAGTACCTTAGTTAGATATATTTGTAGTTCAGATTAGTGATTCAGTTTGGTCAGTTTTCTGTTTCATTTCTTTCATAAAATTATAAAATCACTAAAAATATCTTTTGTTGTCTTAGGACAGAAAATCAATGAGTTTTTCAGGTTTTATTTAAATCTGTAAATTGTAGATATTGTACATTTTGTGAATAAGTTATATTTCAGTTAATAGTTAGATAGTTAATTAGTTAGAGTCAGTATAGTATTAGTTAGTAGATTGTATATATAAAATAGTTAGATTAGTTTAGTTTGTTTTATTAGTTTGTTTTAATTTAGTTTGTTTAATAGTTAGTTTTAGTTTAGTTTATTAGTTTGTTTTATTTAGTTTTAGTTCGATTAGTTAGTTTAGATTAGTTTTCTTTTTGTTTTCTTAGGACCTTAGATCGGCTAACAGAGCTGCTAAACCCGTCAGGGTGGTTCATCCCAAACGGCTTGGGTTATTAGACAACCCCGGACCAGTTTCACTCTCTCAGTTGACAGACGGTCGATTTCGCACGTCAACAGATAGCACTCTTACTTACCACCATTTATGACTATTGTATCAAATCCTAAACAAATTATTCTCTGGATATGGGCTTCTTATATAATCCCAATCGATGACCATTAGTTAAGAATGGGATTCCTTCATCATCAATAGTGTTCAATCTTACAGAGCCATTATCTAAAACAATATCAACTTCATATGGGCCCAACCAATTAGTAGAAAAGTTTCCTTTAAAATCCTTGAATCAATAATGAAAGAGAAGGGCCCAATCACCTAGTTTAAATTACTTCTTCTTGATGAACTTGTCATGTCATTTTCCCCTTTGTTATTGAACAAGAATGGTATGTTTAAGGACATCTTGATGCATCTCATTAAGTTCATTTATCTATTCTATCCTTTGTTTTTGAGCTTCTGAAAGTTCCATTCCAACTTGCACTGGAGTCCCTAATGTTTCAATTTGAAATTCAATAGGTAGGTTTTCTTTCTTACCATATACTAATTCATAAGGAGTGAATTTGGTAACATTAGATTCCAAGTTTTCCAGTAGACCTGCTTCTAGAAGCCTATTTTCCCAACATTTATGATGAATTTGTATTGTCTTGGTCAAGATAGTTTCCAAAACTTTGTTAGTGGATTCCACTTGCTCATTAGCTTATAGATTATATGGAGAGGATTTATTGTGTCTGATCTGATACTGTTGAGTCTGTGAATGAATAATATTTGATGTGAATTTTGTCCCTTGATATTTAATAATATCCAAAGTTACATTGAAACGAAAAAATATTTCTTCATATAAAAAATTTGCGACGGCTTTATTGGTTTCCCTAGGAAGAGTTTTAGTTCCCACCCATTTGGTGACATAGTCTGTTCATACTAAAATATACACTTTATTGTTTGATGGTGGATAAATTGGCCCCAAAAAATCTAGAGCCCATTTTTCAAAAGGATCTATTAGAACTTGTGTTTGTAAATACATTTCATCTACTTGTACTAGTTGACCCATTCTTTGATAACTATCACAACTTCTGACATATTTCTTGGCATCTCTAAAAAAAGTAGGCCAATAATTGTTGATATTATGGTATTTGCAGGAGGTATTAACCTCTACGTGTAACCTTTGACGAGATTAGAATATTCTGGGAAGCAAGAGAAACCCTAAACAAGTGTGGGAGAACCCTACCAGGCATGTTGGATCAAAAAAATATATAATATTGAGGTATTATACTATAGGAAGACAAGTTGGCTCCACATGAAAAAGATGAACAAAAAATATAATTACCAGAAAGTCAGGTCGGCCCAGCCAGAAAATCCACTTGACAAATTAGTATAAATAGAGTATGTCTTGGCTCATTTGTTCACTCTCTCTCACCCATAAAACTAGAAACAATGCACAAGTTTGGAGAAGGAGTGAAACAGTAGCTACTACAATTAGGATTTTTGGTCTTTGGTTATGGTTTGGACTTTCTTCCTTGTTTATGGTTTGGATTATTTTTTTTGGTACTCTAGCTTTGGAGAGAAGTACACTACTTTGGTTGGATATTAGTTCTAGGGTTTGCTTCCAAAATTATTCTGTTTGTCAAGGTTAAAGGTGTTCAGGGGTGGTTGCATGCCGATGGTTGGGTGGTAATATTTCTATATTGTTTATGGAAAAATGAGAACATCTCTTTTATTCTAACAGGTTATGGGCCCACACTATCTTCAGATAGTCTAACCACTGGAAGATAAATTGGGAATTTATTTGTTAAATCTCTTTGTGGCACCAGTTACAACTGCAACTAGGTTTTCTAATTATGCAACTGCAACAAACCCTAACCCTTTGTTTGGGCACTTCTAGTGAAGCATTTTACCTAATTCCTTAGCATCCTAGTGTGCTCTAGCCTAACACGCCTCTTGGTACCCCGACTAGGAAAAATGTCAGGTTTGAATTTTTGGTTTAAGTCAAAGTCAAAGTTTGTCTCATCAAAGTCAAAGATTGACTGGTTAAAGTCAAACTCAAAGGTTGACTTTTGTTCAAATTGATTTTGTGATCAAAGTTGAAACATTAGAGTTTCTAACTTGTTCTAATCATTGAATCTTCTTTTTGAGTTTCCAATCTCTTCTTGTCAAGATGGTATCTAGTTTCATATTGGAAGACAAGTTGGGCGATGTTACAAGGTTTCAAAGGTATGCACTTATATATGCTATCTAAGTAATATCATCTGGAAAAACATGAATTTGTTTGCAGGGAAAGTACTAGAGACCTTGTCCAAGTTGTAATCTTGGATTTAGTGCATTCAAGAAAACAAGCAGACCCTCCATAACAGTCGAGGCTTCAGGTTCCATGTTTGATCAAATTTTTAAGCTTCAAATTTGATTATATGAAGGGTGATAGTTGCTACATTACAAATTGTGAAAATAGTCTTTAAAAGGGTCTATTATTGCTAGGTGTAATGAATACCTAACTACATATGAACACCATTGATATAGATTCTTATTGTACTTGTTTTCAAGATAAAGTAACATCTCCTCTAGAGACATATTTTTTTTGTTTGTTATTGTTGTTCTTGTTTAAGGAAGGTACCCTTGTGAAATATGTTTGATGAGAAATATTTGCTAAATCTGTTATAGAATAAGTTTATAAGGATGATACAACTACCCGATGGACAACAATCAGAACATATAGAAACAAACTTAAAGAGACTTAGAGGAGTCACAGTAAGAGGAAGTCAATAATCAAAAGGAAACCAGAACAGGCTTGTGACACTTTGTAGAAAGAAAAGAGAGTTGCAACAGACATAAGCATGGACTCTCTCATATGGAGAGAGGTGATCACAGAATTCCAAAAGAAGAGCATGCATATTTCTCATTTAGGCATGAATTTGAGATTAGGAGGGAATTAATCCCCATTGATATGACCCATCGAAGAAGAATCTAAGAATACTATGAAGTATCTATCCATGTTCATTGGAAGTAGTAGCGATTCAAAAAGAAGCTTTGAGTATCCTTGGTTGTTCATCTACATTTCTATGACAAGAGGAAGAAGTTGGAATCTTCAAGAAGGAAGAGCATGGAATCTATAGAAGACTTTATGAACCCCATAGTTGAAGAACATGAAGCTCCCAAGAAAGAAATATAGGCCAAAAGAATCGATTGAACTAGTTATTATGTTGAGAATCATAAGACTACCAACATGGTTTGAACCCACTAGAAGAAGTCAAGAAAAAGGAATGGAAGGAATTTGCGATGAAGAACAATGTATGTGAGAAATTGTGAAAAATACTTATAAATGGAAGCATTGATAGATACAAGGTGAGACTCAGGGATAGAAGGTGCTCCAAAAAGGAGGGAGAATACTATGATGACAACCTTGTGCTAGTAAATAGACATACCTATACCTGAGCCATTATATCTCTTGCAGTATCCATGGGTTGGAGTTTACATCAGTTGGATGTAAAAATTGTTCTTCTCAACAGAGTAATTGAAGAAGAAGAATATGTAGAGAAACCTCAAGGTTTGGAGGTATACCAAAAATAAACCCATGTATGCAGATGGAAGAATACCTTGTATGGATTCAAGCAACTTGGTGAAGAGCCTCTCATGTACAACATAAGCGTGGTGAAAACTTCCTATGACAGAGGAACTGTATTGAAATGGTTCTTCATAAGTTTGGGATGATGGATTGAAAATCCTTGGAAAACTCCCATGATGACAGATCTGAAGAAGTTGAGAGACTCTAATCTAGTAGACCCATCCCTATATCGATAATTGAATGTCTCTTTGATGTATTTTGAGAATACTCAACCAGATATTTTCTTTGTTGCGCAAATAGTTCGAGGTGGAACCTATCCATGAAGAACTGAATAATTGCAATGTAATGTACCCCAAATTTCACAAAATAAAAAAACATTATTGGGAAAACTAAGGTCCATTATGTACAACAATTGTTTGTGCCACAAGAATGTAATTCATTTATATATATTAATCCAGTAATTATATACTTGGAAATTGAATCTCATTATCATTAATCATCGTAAAAAGGATGAACGAGATTCTAACACCAACACATTGTTTATTGTTATGCTTTGTCATAGCGTCGCTATTAAAATTAAAAACTATAACATTGAAGTCAGTGGCTAGGTATGTCAAGGTCCATAGCCTAGGAGTAAGAATGTGTCCCATTATATGTAAGTAATAGACTATATTTATAAAACATATAATGATACACTTTATAATCTCAAGACTTGTGCACTAGTCAACATAGGGTTGAACCTAGGGTCATAACCCTCTAATTCCAATGTTCAACAACANAAGAATGTGTCCCATTATATGTAAGTAATAGACTATATTTATAAAACATATAATGATACACTTTATAATCTCAAGACTTGTGCACTAGTCAACATAGGGTTGAACCTAGGGTCATAACCCTCTAATTCCAATGTTCAACAACAAAGGTATTCCAAAAGAGGAAGAATACCTTCAGTAACCACTCACATAACCAGATCGAAGATCAACACACTGATGTTTTCAAGTGGTAAAACCCCTACGGGGAAACATCCACGGCCCCAACCAATGCTGCCACTTGGAGCAGTTTATTAATGAAAAAGAAAAAGATTATAGAGAGATTTTACAAGAGAGTTTCTCACAATCGATCATCGATAAATGACCCTCCATTTTCTTTAAATAGAGATCATGGATCAATCGAGTGTCAAGCCACAGACCAATGGCCATTAAGATCGAGGAGAGTATGAACCGTCAGAACACTCTATGTCGGGAACATATCGTGACCATCGGATTTCCTAACTACAAATGTATACTAATGCATACTAAAGAAACACACTAAGAAACATACTTTTACCTAATGATATATTAGACCAAGTAGATCTTAACTAACTCATAAGTGTCTAAATATCCTAACATCCCCCCTTAAGAACAACTTGGGATAGGATTGAAGGATTTACAATCGTGAAACAATAGGAGAAGGAAGGAGGCATTAGAGCCTATCCCCCTTTAATGAAAACTTCCTGAACTCCTAACATAGATTGAAGTTTGGAAAAGTTCGCTTCTGTAAGAGACTTTATGAAAATGTTTGCAACTTAATCTTTTTTAGGGAAAAAGAGCACTTCAATAACTTGATTATGAATGAGTTTTCTGATGAAGTGCATGTGTATCTCAATGTGTTTTATAAGTTCACGTTGAACTAGGTCTTTGGTGACCTTGATGGCACTCTAATTTTCACACCAAAGGATGGTTGTATGTTGTTGCTGGAATACAAACTCTGAAAGGATCTGTCAAAGCCACGAGGCTTCCTGACTTGCATTTACCATTGCTCGGTACTATGCTTGTGCTGAAGAAATTTCAATAGCTTGTTGTTTCTTGCAGGCCCAAGTGACAAGTCCTAAACCAAGGTTGACAACATAACCTGCAGCAGACTTCTAATCATCAGAGTCGCTGAACCAATATGAATCAATGAAACCAACCAATAAAGGAGTCCCCCCTAAACTCTAATGTATCCCAAACTGAACTGTACCATGGACATAGATAAGTATCCTTTTAGCTACTTTCCAATGGATTTCATGGGGTGTTTTCATATATCGGGAAACAAGACCAACAAAAAAGGAAAGATCAAGTATAAGAGGCTACCAACTAACTGACGGTACAGGGTGGCATCAAATTTAGGAGAAGTACAGGTGGCAGTAAGCTTGACTCCAGACTGGAAGGGAGAAGTGGTTAGTTTACAATCATCCATGTGAAAGTGATAACGAAGGTCACAACAATACTTAGACTGGGAAAGAAAAATTCAAACTGGGTATGAGTCAAGTATAAGAGGCTACCAACTAACTGACATTATAGGGTGGCATCAAATTTTGGGGAAGTACAGATGGCAGTAAGCTTGACTCCAGACTGGAAGGGAGAAGGGATTGGTTTACAATTTTCCATGTGAAAGCGACGAAGAAGGTCACAAGCATACTTAGACTAGGAAAGAAAAATTCCTACATTGGTTTTCAAAACTTGGAGGCCAAGGAAGTAGTGCAAAAAGCCTAAGTCTGTCATTTCAAATTTCTTCTTAAGGCTAGTTTTCATATGGTTTAAAAATTTTGAGTCACTACCAGTAAGGATAAGGTCATCAACATAAAGGACAAGGATTATGAGATGGCTTCCTACTTTCTTGGTATAGACATTAGGATCAGAATGGCATCTAGAGAATCTAGTGGCAGTAAGAAAGTTGTCCATTTTGTCATACCAAGCTCGCGAAGCTTTCTTGAGACCATAAAGAGATTTCTTAAGGAGACAAACAAGGCTAGAGTCATTTTGGACATAACCAGGAGGTTGTTCCATGTAGATTTATTCTTGCAAATATCCATGCAAGAAGGCGGATTTAACATCCATCTAATAGACCTCCCATTTATGTGAGGCAACAAGGGCAAGAACAAGTCAGATGGAATTCATTTTGGCTACAAGGGAAAATGTTTCATTATAGTCAATTCCTTCGACTTGGGAAAATCCTTTGGAAACTAACTGAGCCTTGTGTATTTCAACACTTCCATATGATGCATACTTAGTTCTATAGACCCATTTACATCTAACAAGTTTTCTTCCTTTTTGAAGAGGTACAATATCACAAGTATCGTTTGCCATTAAAGAATGATACTCTTCATTCATTGTTGTATCCCAATCTGGATGACCTGAAGCTTCTGCAAATGTCTCTGGATCATGAGTTTCTAAAACTTGAGCCAAAATAGAAGAGGCTCCCTGGAACAGTGAACGTGTCCGAAAATGATCTGAAGGATCACCGACAAGATCACCAACTGCTTCTCATGTTGAATAGACCCATCTAGGAAGTAGTGGAGTTGGTGCTGGTTCAAGTTCAAAGGACTCATCTGAATGAAGGTGAGCAGGAGGAGGTGGATTTTCATCCTCACTGTCATCATCTGAAGAAGAAACCAAAATAGAAGAAGGCACAAACGTCGAAGATGGATCGCAAGCCGAAGAAGGCACAACCATCGAATTAGGCTCGCAGGCCAAAGAAGGCACAAACGTTGAATTAGGCTCGTAGGCCAAGATATTTTCATCAAATTTAACATCTCGTCTAATAATAATTTCATTACAATGTGTTTGAATAAGTTTGTAACCTTTGACATCTTCAAAATAACCAACAAATATACACTTCTCACTTTTAGGTTTCAATGCTTTCCTTTTCTCATCAAGAATGTGAGCCCATGCTATACTTCCAAATACACGGAAGTGACTTACATCTAGTTTAATTTTAGTCCAATCTTCTTCCAGTGTTATATCTTTAAGAACCTTTATGGTAGTGTGATTTACTATGTAATTTTCACAGTTGATTGCTTCTACCCAATACTTTAGACTTAATCCATTAGATTGGATCATACAATTAGCATTTATTTTAATGTGCAGTTCTTTCTCTCAGCAACACCATTTTGTTGTGGTGTATATGGAACAATGTGTTGCATTTGGATGCCCTGTGTAGTGCAGTAACTTGTGAAATTATTGTTCACATATTC
>ML777734.1:168067-189952 GCA_009831015.1 Picea engelmannii
ATTTATACCTCTGGATCTGACTGTAATGGTCATATCTTGGGAAAACATAAACCTTTTTGAGTGAAACAAAAAGTGTTCCTGAATGAAATGAGTGTTCCAGATGCAATGGAACAAAAAATGGAGACGAGGCAACTCGGATTCACGATCTCGATCTACAACATGAGCGGATCTTCAAACAAGTTATGATACCATGTTCGACAACAAAGGTATTCCAATAGAGGATGAACACCTTTAGTAACCACTCACAAAACCATATCAAATATCAACACACCGATGTTTTCACGTGGTAAAACCCCTACGGGGAAACATCCATGGCCCTAGCCAACACGACCACTTGGAGCAGTTTATTAATGCAAAAGAAAAAGATTACAGAGAGATTTTACAAGAGAGTTTCTCAGAATCAATCATCGACAAATGACCTTCCATGCTCTTTAAATAGAGATCATGGACCAATCGTGCATTAAGCCACAGATCAATGGTCGTTAAGATCGAGGAGAGTATGAACCATCGGATCACTCTATGTCAGGAACATATCGTGACCATCGGATTTCCTAACTACAGATGCATACTAATGCATACTAAAGAAACACACTAAGAAACACACTTTTACCTGCTGACATATTAGACCAAGTAGATCTTAACTAACTCTTAAGTGTCTAAATATCCTAACATCCAAGAGCTACGTGCTAGGGTTTATGACATTCCAACAATATATTATGTTAAACCAAACTTACAACAAGTAACACAAGGTAGCCGCGAACCTATTAATTATACCACTGATACGCATTACACATATACATGACCTTTATCATATTTGTAAATCATTAAAGGTGGTAGTTACCCGGATGATCTGAACCTATTCTATGGAATTTAAGCTAGGTTGTATCCATGAAATGGTGTCAGGCCACCTTTACTCTTATAAGCTTGGCGTTGTAGGAAAGCCCCACTACGGGCTTTCCACTTAGGTTGGCTTCACATGGCATGGTGAGGGTGGCATACTATTCATTCTTCTCCATTATTGAGAGGCACGAGGTGCCATTATCCTCACATTTATTCCCTTGTGTTTTGTTACTCTGTATTTTTTCTCCCGAGATGGTAAAGTTGTTCGGCTCTGTGGTGGAATGGTAGCAATGGGGAATTTAGTCAGTTTTTCCATAGGCATGGTGGAAACTGTGTTAGGACTGAGAGTCACCTTCATATTTCAAGAGGATAAGCCCAGTACCCATCAAAATGTTTGTGGAGGTAAGTTTATGAATGGAGGTCAAATGGAAAAATCTCAGTAAGAGAATGTTTTAACACATAAACTAGAAAAGAAATGCATAGAGAAATGAGGTCCTCATTAACTTCAGTCAGTGGTTTTAGTTTAAAGGTGAGAAGAAGGAAGACTTATTGAGAAAGGTGGACAAGTCTTCCATGAGCATCCGACCTTCAAGCAACTTGGTGGAGAAAACATCAGGCACAAGAGCACTCTTGAACTCAAGTTTCAGACACTGAAATATGTCATAGTAACATAACAATCAAACCTCCATTACCATGAGACTATGAAAACTTGTATGGATCCTCCATGCACGAGAATTTCAATATAAGAGGAAACAAGGCAACAAAGAAAGTACTAAAACAGGTCACAACAACATTATAATCATACCTTCATTACAATACAACTACAACCCTCGTCTGGATCCTTCATGCATGAGTGTTTCCACAGAGATTTAAACAAGATGATGAAAGAAGTTGACTTCTATTAATGAGAAAGTATCAAGTCTCATACATAACCAGAGAATAAATCTAGTATCAAAATATCACAAAATAGGGAGCTCTGCTCAACCATTCGACGACCATAAAAAAATCTTGAACTGATCTATTTATAATCAAATCAGTCGACAACTGTCAGGAGTGTGATCTGGCCATCCCATCCCAGGCCTTCGTCTGTGCATCCTTTTGTCAGACTGTGCATGTTTCCTCATGTCAGATGCAAGCTCAGATCAGTATGAGCCGGCAAGAAGAAACCATCCAGTTGGTACCTTGGGTTGACAGTTCTATGTCCTTGACCATAGCTTCCAAGATTCCTATTTATGGATTGAGATGAGGTTTCAGCTATCGATCCTTTTTCATTAAATAAATCCTCCTCAGTATCGGAGAAGTGACTTGACGATTAGGGGGAGGTCGCATGTCGTTGTTGGATATGACATCATACGTGCACATCATTTCGGGGCCGTGGGAATCATTTTAGGCCCACACCGCTTTTGAGCCCGAAATGCACTTCTTCTCGCCACGTAGCCACCCCGCAAAACTGTGGTTATGATTTTGTCCCACTCAAGGCCTTTTAATGCCCAAGCATGTTGCAGCCCCGAAATGATTTGAGGTCGTTGATCTGAACGAGATATGATATCTGGGCGCGCCGACTATTTTACCGCCCCCACCAAAGTTTTATCCACCTGCCAATTGTGGAAACCTTCCAATTGTGTCTAGAGATGTCACCAAATTGAAATGAACAGGGGATCCTTGTTACTACAAACTACACTCACCTTCTTTCCTGTGCTCATGGATGTCAACTGTGACCCTGGACAACTTCATCTGATAAGACACTAATTCAAGTTTTTCTCTTGGATCTGTGCATGGTAAGCCCACCTTCTATATGTATCATATTCTACATGCCCGACGTTTCGATGCAATGGTATTATTTTAGTTTGAAGGAAAATGTTCTTTGTTTAATGCGATTAGCCCAATAGTTTGTATTAGAATTCATTCTTTGTATTCGAAATCTCTCTATACCATGCATTTCTTTATATCAACGCTCTTCCTATGTAATGTATTAATTTGTCAAAATGTTCTTTGTAAAGTGCGTTCTTTATGCCATGTTTCCTATACAATCTATTCTATATGGAAGGGTTCTTTGTACAATGCATTCTTAAAGCCACGTTTCCTATACAGTGTATCATGTGTTGAAGGGTCTTCTATATAGGGCGTTCTTTAAGCCTCATTTTCTATATAAGGTATTATGTGTTGAAATGGTTCTATGTACATAGATAACTTCTTGATTTTTACCATTGCATATCTCATGCTTTTCCTATGTAGAGAGAGTTGAGATCGTAGGATAAATTTCCGTTATGCATTTTACTTCAGTACTCCCTTGTATTAGAGGCTTTCTCTTGGGAGTAAGTTTATCATCCAGTTTGGGGTTGCTATGATTTTTGTCTTAATAGCTACCGGTCTTCCAAAGCCTGTAACCCTTTTGGATCCTTCCTCGTTTACCCGTGGTCAGAAACCCTAGTCACGGGTTAACCCTCTGCAAGAATTTTGTTTTATTTTCAGGTCTGTGTAGAGAACGTAACCTCGTAGTTCTTGTCTAGTATATTACTGTGTAAGGAAATATATAACTATCAGTTTGAGATCTATCGGGCAGACTTGGGTGAAGTCGTCGTCGAATAGTCACGTACCTACATTCTTCTGTTCGACCGTATTCTTTGATTAAATTGCACTCTGTATATAAGGTCACTTTGTATTTTATGAGGTAAGAAACCCTTGTTTGTGAAAACTAGCAGTCATACTCCTCGTATATATAATTATATGCACCGGTTATAAAATACCTATGTTGAGAAACAAAATGCTCTGTTGCAACTATAACATCTATGTCCATTCGACAGTGTTCTATGTTTTTGGTTATTTGTTCAAATCCACCCAGTGAAAAGTATATATCCTTGCTGGTTTAAAACTTACAATTCCTCGATTCATCACAGACTAGGTCTAATACTTGCATGCATTGTCTTTTCTTGTTAAGGTCGAATCCAAAACTCGCATGGATTTCTTTTAATATTCTCTGCGTAATTTAAAAATTAGATTCACTCAGAATCGCCTCTCGCTCTAAATTATTGTTAAATTTCAAACATGTCATAAGCATCATTCTTGTCAAAATAACTCATTGTGTATTATGAAAGTCGATCTCTGTTTATGTTATCAACCTTCCTACAATATTCTTTGGCTCTTCGTATGTGCTTTCTCTTGCAAAATTTCTTTGAAGTAATACTTATGGAATCTTTAAATCCATTCTCTTGTATACAGTCTGTATTATATCCACTCTCTATAATTTTATAAACATACAGGGTATTAAGCTACAAAAATTTAATTTAGAGTTTTTTTGTTTATTATTTTACTTCCACAGAAATAATTTTCTCATATGTGTCAACTAATGATGGGTCCCTTTTTTCTTGCGAGGGAACCCATTAGATGAAAAAAGCACCCACTCCTCTTCTTGGGTCTTGGATTGATGGATTTGCAAGGCAGCGAGGATGCTCCGATATGACATCAAAATCCAAGTTAAGTATACTTGATTCTTTTATTTGTTTCACCTTTAATAATTTCACAGATTAGTAAGTCACTAATTTATTTTGTATGTTTGTTATAGGCTGGTAGAGAAACTAATGCACTTGGAGAAGTGTGTGGCATGTCCACAAAAGGTATTCAGGTTCCATCTTCTTCCACCAGTCCTTACGAGTATTCGCGGACAATTTTATGTAGTCCTTTAAATTTCTATTTCGACTAGATATGAAGTTCTGGTGTTTAAGTAACTCAAACTATAACATTTTGATATTTGATCTATTGATGGTAATAAATATGTATGTCTATTGTTTTCAAATGACCTGTACTCTAGTGTATCAAGTGTCTTTATTTTATAAATTGAAAAAACATATGTTGTATATATTCTTGTGCCTAGGTCTTTCCATTTCTTTCCCTCCTTGGGGAAATTCACAGGTTTACAAATCCCTCATTTTTAGGGGCTTCTACTGGTCAAATTCAACTTCTTCCACTTGTAAAAATCAGCTCTAAGTTAACTCAAACCTGTTCCCCACTCATGGAGTCATGGTCAACTATTTTTAACCTGGTTGTTCCATTTGTCTTCCAACATTTAATTTATAAAAGTTTGTCTCATGCATGTGTCCAATAAAAGAGGAAAGTTGGGAAAGTCAAATTTTTTCCCAACAGTCATCAAATAATTAATTACATATTCCAAAATTCTAAATTCAGATTTTCCATAAATGGCAATTTATTTCCAAATCCGAATTTCCAAAAAGGGGAATTTATTTATAAATTCAACTTGGAACTTATTTTTCTAAAATTTGAGTATATTACATCTTCTCCCCCTTAAGTACAACACTGTCCTCAGTGTTCATTCATCTCTTGGAATAGGATTGAATAAGATTCAACATATCTTTTTCAAATTCCCAAGTGGCCTCCTCAAGACTAAAGTTCTTCCATTGCACTTTTACCTGGGCGATGGCTTTGTTCCAAAGTATTGTTTCTTTCTTGTCCAAAATGCACAGAGGTTCCGCTTGGAACTCGCCTTCTGGTTCCACCTGCACCATGTTCCAATCAATGATGTGAGTAGGATCATGAATATATATTTTCAATATTGAAACATGAAAAACATTATGAACTTTTAAATTTGCAGGAAGTGCTAGTTGATACTCCAATGGTACGATTCGAGTTAAATCTCGAAGGGGCCACAAAACCTTGGCGTCAACTTGGAACAATTTCCTAGCTTTAGAGAGCTCCTTCTCACTTTGACTTTTGGATATGCATGTTCCCCAATTTGAAATTCCTGATGTCTTATTTTTAGATCTGCATAGTTTTTTTGTCGGTCGTGGGCAACTTTTAAGTTTTGTTGTACCCTTTTTACCATTCTCTCCATTTCTTGGAGCATTTCTGGTCCCACCATAATCCTGTCAACTGGATTATCCCATATAATCGGGGTTGTGCATTTCCTTCCGTACAATACTTCAAAGGGACTCATCTTAGTTGATGTTTAATATTTGTTATTGTAAGCGAACTCAACTAAATGCAGGTACTCTTCCCACTTAGTTGGTTTTGTTCTTATGTACATTCACAACATTTCTTCGATAATTTGGTTTGTTTGTTCTATCTGCCCATCAGTTTGTAGATGGTAACTTGTGCTGAAATTCAAATTAGTATCCAAACCTGTAAACAATTCTTTCCAAAAATTGGATGTAAATTTGACATCTCTATTTGAAATTACCATTTTAGGAATTCCATGCAATCTAAATATTTCTTTCATAAAAAAATTAGTGATATTAATTGCTTTGTAAGTAGATTTCACAGGTATAAAATGTGCAAATTTTCTTAGTTTATCAATCACTACCATAATTGAGTCATTTTGTCTTTGAGTCTTAGGAAAACTTGTGATGAATTCCATCAAGATAATCTTCCATTTCCATTCTGGTATAGGCAGAGGTTGTAACAAACATGCTGGATGTTGATGTTGAGCCTTTACCTGTTGACAATCTAAACATTTTACATGTTAGGTTAATAAAACAGTTTTCTTAAGGTTGTTATCGTTTTCTGGTATCCTGGATGACCAAAATATGGCTTTTTGTGCAGTTCGTCAAGAATTGTTGTCTTTAAATCAACAGAGTTAGGTACATACAGCCGGTTCTTAAACCTTAACAACCATTTTTATCTATACTCAGATATGTTTTGTTCATGTTTTCTGCATTTCCTTGCAATTTTGTTGTTATTTTGATGTAATCTTCGTCATTACTGCTTCCAGATCTTATTCTTTGTTCAATATCATTTTCTGCTTTGTTGATATTTACTTCATAGAGTCTGCTAGTCCTCTGACTTAGTGCATCTGGAACTTTGTTTTCCTTACCTTTGATGTGTTGTACCTCAAAATTGAACTCACCTAAAAATGCCAACCATCTTTCTTTCCTTGCATTCAGATCTGGTTGATTGAAAAAATGCTTTACACCACTATTGTCGGTTAGTGACATAAATTTTCTTCCCATTAAATAATTTCGCCACATTTTTAATGCATGAATTACGGCTTCTAATTCTAAATCGTGAGTCACATAGTTTCATTCATGTTCTTTCAATTTACGTGATTCATAACATATGATGTGTCCATCTTGTGTTAACACACCTCCTAATCCCTCTTTTCTTGCATCCACACAAACTGTAAAGTCTTTATCAAGATCTTCTACCTTTAGGATAGATGTTGTAGTTAATCGTCCTTTTATTTTATTAAAGTTGTCTTGACACTTTTGTGACCAATTAAATTTTATTCCCTTTTTCTGTAGTGGTGTAATCAGATACGCGATTCTGGAAAATCCTTCGATAAATCTTCGGTAATAACCGATAATTCCCATAAATGATCTTATGTTTGCTACATCCTTAGGGATAGGCCATTCCATAATGGTTGTTATATTTTCTAGTTCAACTGCAATACCATCTTCAGATATTACATGTCTTAAATACTGTATCTTTCTTTGGTAGAAGTCACACTTATCAAACTTAGTATACAACTTATGTTCTCCTAAAGTTTTTAGTACTATTTTTAGATGTTCTTCATGTTCCTCTTCAGTTTTTGAATAAACTAAAATGTCATCAATAAAAACCAATACAAATTTATCCAGATATTGGTTGAATATATTATTCATCAAGCACATAAAGGTTGTTGGTGCATTAGTAAGCCCGAACGGAATTACAACAAACTCAGTGTCCATAACGTGTTCTAAATGCTATTTTATTTATATCTCCATCCTTTATTCTGACTTAGTGATAACCATACCTTAAATATAGCTTAGAGAATATCTTTTCTCCTTCAACCTGGTCAAAGAGATCATTAATTCTAGGTAAGGGATAGGTATTCTTAATAGTCATTTTATTCAGTTGTCGATATTCAATACACAGTCTCAAAGTTCCATCTTTCTTCTTAACGAATAAAACTGGTGCTCCCCAAGGTGAAACACTTGGTCTGATATATTCCTTATCTAGGAGTTCTTGTAACTGAATTTTTAGTTCTATTAATTAAAGTAGACTCATTCTATAAGGTGGCTTGGATACCAGGGAAAATCCAGGTAGTAGATCGATAGAGAAATCTATCTCTCTCCTTGGAGGTAGTTCTGATATTTCATCTACAAATACGTCTCTCAACCCATGTAAGACTGCAAAGTCTTCTAAACTTGGTTTTCTTTCTTCCCCTAAGAGATTAGTTACTTGTACAACATAAACTTTGCAACCTTTGTTCACACATTTATTAAATTGCATTGTTGATATTTTCCTAATATAAACTTCTTTTATGATTCCTTGTACTATTCTAACTGTGTTATTTTCATCTTTATACGCAAATGACTTTTCGTAACAATTTAATATCACTTTATGTTTCTCTAACCAGTCCATTCCAATAATTATATTGCAAGACCCCAAAAGGTAATATGTTCAGATTTAACTTTGTACTTTGACCATCTATGTTGAGTTCACAATCAGAAATAAAATCTATTACCTTTCTTTTGGTCTCTGTTGTTAGTTGTACTAACCAGGACTTAGCATTCTTTACCTTCGTTAACTTGTTCAATTCTACTAAAGTTGGAGTAATATAACTCAGAATATCTCTTGGGTCAATTAGTATAGAAACAATGTGGGAATGAATTTTACCTTCAACTTCCACAATAGTGGATTGATGTTCTACCTGTCTGCCATCCAGAGCTGCATTGATTTTATGCACGCTTCTACCAATGGCCCCAACTATTGAAGCCTCTTGAAGGTTATGGACTGAAGTTCTCACTGCGGGATATAAGTGTTGACAATTTCTCCATAGTTGGGGTTATCCACACTCCCAACATTTCAATGGTTCTCTGGGGTTGTCCCTGTTAGGCGGAAATATTGTCGTTTAATTATATTGTAGTACTTTCCCAACTATTTAATTTGTCAATCCAAGGTTCGTAGTCTTACAAAGCACACACACTATATATGCAGGACTAAAGTAGAAGTAATCTAATCTAAATTGTTGAAATGAAATTAATCTAGGAAAGCATTGAAAGACTAACTAGGAAAGCAGGAAATTAATCTAGGAAAGCAATACAACATGTGAAGAATTGAATGACAAAAGACATATGTGAGCTCACACAATATATTAATCTCAAATTATATTACAAGAGTCAAATGAAAAAGCATGAAAGAATAAAAAATCTAAGAATCCCCTTCTCCTAATTACAAGACCAAATTATGAATTACATGATCTCTAACTCTCAAGCTAATATTCCCTATGAATAACATGATGATCCTCATGAAGAGAGAACACTCTCTTATATACATGAGAATCTTGAAGAGTGTCATAATTACAGATCTGCCATTCTCTCAACCATTCTCAACTACTTTCCCATTATTAGAAGATATGATCCCTTCAAATCCTCCACACATCTCTCACATATCTTAGATAGGATATTCCATCCAAATCTTCCATGATCTTCTCCTTTGAATATGCTTGAATGATGTCCCAAATATTTTTCAAATCTTCAAAACTTGAAGATGAAATTTGAATTTGAGGCTAGGCGGTAATATTTGACCTTGTTGAAATCTTCATATATGCCTGCACACATCATCAAACTCATCCAACCTTGATATGTAATGAAAATATGTTATTTTTCTAATATTTAATCAAAAATTCACTTATAATACTAAAAGGAATAAAGTGGAAAATAATAAGGTGAAACCCAAGTTTATTTATGGAAATGGTATGATGGAAGGTTAATGGGACGATGAAATGTAAGGAATAGTGAAGGAAAAAGAGGATATAAATGTGACATTTTTGAGGCCCAGCATGCCCCCCAACTCAACTTGTTTCATGTCCTCATGCAACCATGCATGGATCTTCTTAAGAAATTTTGGCATTCAAACTATGGCTTGATTGATGATGCCCTTTTAACAATGAATATTTCCAAGATGTAAAATACAGGAGTAGCAACATGTAAAATATGTGTAATATCATGTGAAATTTTGTTATGGTTGGTTCTTGTGTGACAACCATGAATACAAAAGATGTTGGTTCTTGTGTTAACAACATTCATTTCACTTATTTATTTTCATGCTACAATAATTTATCCATATACTCACTGGAAATAATAAGCTATCAATGTGCATAAGAAAGCATCATTGTGTATAAGAAAGCCTTTTCTTTATGTTTATGACTCATACCAATATGTATATCAATCGAAATGCAACAAAGTATCGTTGGAAAAGAAATGTTAGTGAATCATAAATGGAATGATGAGATGGTAAAATGGAATAATGGTAATGAATATGTAGTGAATATAGGTTCCCCCCACCCCCCACCCCCCCCAACTGAAGTGGTTGCATATCCTTATGCAACTTGGCATAGGTTATGAAAGTGAAAAAAGAAATAGAGCATGGTGAGGGAATTTTCCAAAGTTATTCATTACTAGCAAATGAGGAATTACATGATTAAAGATTAGAAAAGAACATACCTACACTTACCCAGTAATAATGATGAACAATGCAATAGGAATATGGTTGGTGCTTGAGCATGGAAGATGTCACTACTACAGGATCATGAAAATGGAACTGCTAATGTTGTCGTTGTTGTAACTGGATCATGGGAAGTGAAGGAATCTGAACTTCTATTGCTAAATCATGAGAAATGTGGAAGGCAGAGAATATGAAACTGTGGTACTCTCATAGATGAGAAATCAAACTGCTGCAACTGCTGAGGGGATCATGAAAAAGTGTATAGTCTTCACCTGCTACAAATCGATGGTACAATTCTAGTCATGCAAATAAATGTGTCGATTTCGAGCATGAAGAGAAATCATTGGATTACCGACCATTGATGAATGTCATTAACCAATGTGAGACAAACTCACCAGTGATGTCAATGAGTGTCAAGGTACCCAAGTACATCTTGTGAAGTGTGAATGGATGTGTTGAGGTCAAGCCACTCGCAAGATCCGATGATCAAGGGACATTGATATATTCCCATGATCGTCAGCGACAGAACTTGTCATTAAGGCATGCAAGCCTCTAGGAACTCAAAATGAACTCTAGTCTATATCCCAGATAAGGTGTTGAGGTCGATGGGGCAAGACTATTGAAAGGTGGGATTTAAGGAATCCCACATCAATCAACACGAGTTTGTAAAAAGACTGGTATGATTGTAGATGTAAAGATCTTAGTAGAAACAAGGTTTATGGCAAGAAAATCAAGGCAATGTGATCATGGAAAGGGAATTTGTTTTATTCAAAAGAAAAACTGGAAAGGAAAAAAAGAACTGAAAAAGATAAAGGAATGTATGCAACTCAGAAAAATAGGCGTGTGAAATCATGAGGGATAATTCAATGGAAGATGGGCTTCAATACCAGGATGATTAATTAGCTTTGAAGAAGAAATGGGATAGTTTCACATCATGAAATTTGTGGAAATAATAGTGTATCATCATGGTCGTTGTGTAACAACAAACATCGAGATGCGCAAAAAGTTTCTGTGTAACAGCAAAATGTTTTTGTGTAATAGAAAAATGTGGCTGTGTAACAACAAAATGTTTTTGTGCAACAACAAAATGTTTATGATGAGTAACAACAAAATGTTGTTGTGTAACAGCAAAATGTTTTTGTGTAACATCTCCTTCAAGCTGTCTATCAAAGCATGTGTTCTTTAAAGAATTTTTTGATTCTTAAAAATTACTTCAACAACAAAGTGCGAGTGTCCTCGTTCTTGCAAAACTTAGTACAAATTCCTGCATAAAAATTGTGAGATTTGTGAAGAATATATCATGCAAAACAGAAATAAGTACAAATGATAGAAACTCATAGAAATAACTGTGTTTTTATACCTGTTGTCCTTGTAGAGTGGTTTTTCTTCGATTGTTGTGATAATGACTCAAAAAAAAAAAAACATAAATCGTGAAAACAACTCAGGAATTTTTAGAATGTCCATTTGCAAATTTGTATTTTAGTTTTGAAGTGTTTTTATATTTTTATTTTTATAATGTTTTTATAAGTTTTTTTTTCATTGTTTTTCTTTGTTTGTTTTGTTTTATAATAAAACAAAACAAAAATAGTTATTATTTTTTTCTTTGTTTGTTTTTATTGTTTTTGTTTTATAAAAAAAACAAAACAAAAACATTTAAAATATAATTTAATTACAAAACAAACAAAATAAATGTTTATTTATGTTTTAACAAAAATAGAAATAAATGTTATTTTTATTAATTATTTTTGTTGTTATATAACAATATTTTTTTTTATGAACCCCAAACAACAATACAATAATACCAATTATTGCTGGCAAATTATACTAATACAAAACCTTACAATCTGTAATTGTCATACAGAAATCATGTGAATTATTAGAACCAAAATCCAATTTTTCTGATTGTTTAATGGGAACGAGAAAAATCCAAAGAGCGCTGATTAGTAAATCAAATTGGACTCTTAGATCACGTGCCACATGGATTAGAGTTTGTTATTAACTTGAGTTCTTCTTGGAGGGTGTCATATTCAAACAGTTCAAAACAAATCATTTTTCCCTCACATAGTCTACAAAACGGAGGTTCGAAGAACCCTGAATTTATCCCAAATGGTTGTGAAATCTAGAAAATCGCCTCCATTCCCGATAAAACCCATGTTTTATTGTTTTCTAATTCACCTCATTTTGCTCAGAAAATGCGTTTTAAAATCATGTGTTTTAATAGTTACGCATTTCTGGCAATTACGTTTTCTGGCAACTACCTCTGAAGAAATTGAAAATTGGATGATGCTTGCTGAGGTAAAATTTCTAGAGCTTGTCTCTCATAGAGAAGTTCATATCAATGGTCATCAAAATTCACAGTATTGGTGTGATTCAAGCCAAGGATTGAGATAGAAGATTATTGTGGACGAAGTTGGATTGTGCACAGAAAACAAAGGGTTTGTATTTCAATTAATCACAGTTTTAGTTTCGTTTTGTTTTTTTATTATTTCATAATGCCATTATTGTTTTATTGTTTTATTGTTTTATTATTTGCAGATCTGCAAATTTATTCAATTACTGTTACAGCAAAAACGTCATTGTTTCAGCAAGTAAAATTTCTTTGTAACAGTATGTAAAATTTCCCTGTATCATCATGTTGTAACAACGTGTAAAATTTTTGTTGTAACAGCATGTAAAATTTTCACTGTATTAGCATGCTGTAACAACATGTAAAATTTTCGCTGTAACAACATGTAAAATTTTTCTATAACAACATGTTGTAACAGCATGTAAAATTTTTGTTGTAACATCATGTTGTAACAACATGTAAAAATTTCGCTGTACAACAGCATGTAAAATTTCATTTTGTTTTTATTCATCTAATGTTTTATTGTTTTATTTTTTATTTGCAGATTTGCAAATTTAGCAAAAATGTCACTGTTTCAGCAAGTAAAATTTCACTGAAACAACATGTAAAATGTCGTTGTACCAGTATGTAGAAATTTCATTGTTTCAGTATGCTATAACATGTAAAATTTTACTGTATCAGCATGCTGTAACAATGAAAATTTTCGCTGTAACAGCATGTAAATTGGTTTTGTTTTTATTCGTTAATTTTTATTTTTTTACTGTGTTTATTTGCAGGTCAAAGGATGGACACAAAAATATTCATTCAAAATCATTCCTATTTTTTGATCCTCGTGATCGTACGAAGCGCGGAGGAGAGCATGCTTATTAAAAAAAATTAGAGCAAAAACATTGTTTTATTCGTTAGCCTACCTATTTTATGCTAATTGGGAATTAAATATTGGTTACGTGTAGGCAAATTTCCAGTGGAGCCAAGCACGTAACAGTAACAACAATATGTTTAGTGGTAATTTTTCAAATGAATAATGGAATTTTACAAGAATGAATGAATATAGTTGCTAAAATTCTAAATTAACAAAATTAAAAGAATCTAACCTGGTAGTCACTTGAAACCATCGTTCGATATAGCTTTCGTCGGAATAGTTTATCTCACTCAGATCATGTTGCAACTCCTCATTGTCCTCCTCAAGTTGTTCAGATATTGATTCCTCATTCGTTTCTGGAAGAGTATTTAAGCTCTGGGTTTCTTTCAAGATCTCCTCTTCCTGAGAAGAAGAAATCCCATCTTTCGCGAGGATCTAAGCGAGTTGTTCCAAGCTAACACTCATAGTTAAATCATATTCAAAAAGGGGTTCTTACAACACCCAAATCAAAAAATAAAAAATAAATAAAAAAAATAAAAAATAAAACTAAAAATCACACTTGCTAAAACACATGAAAACCTCTTCACAGTTGCAAAAATTTAATTTGCTAAAATTGCAGAAATCGAAACACTCTTACTCTTGCAGGAATTGAAACACTCCCTACATGCCCTTACCCATATGTCACCTCTGATTTAGGAGCATGAATAATCAAACTAAACCTCAATCCATCGTGCTTCCCCAACAACGACACCAAAATGTTAAGAGGAAATATTGTCATTTAATTCCGTTGTAGTACTTGCTCAACTATTTAATTTGTCAATCCAAGGTTCGTAGGCTTACGAAGCACACACACTATATATGCAGGACTGAAGTAGAAGTAATCTAATCTAAATTGTTGAAATGAAATTAATCTAGGAAAGCATTGAAAGACTAACTAAGAAAGAAGAAAATTAATATAGGAAAGCAATACAACATGTGAAGAGTTGAATGACAAAAGATATATGTGAGCTCACACAATATATCAATCTCAAATTATATTACAAGAGTCAAATGACAAAGCATGAAAGAATAACAAATCTAAGAATCCCCTTCTCCTAATTACAAGACCAAATTATGAATTACATGATCTCTAACTCTCAAGCTAATCTTCCCTATGAATAACATGATGATCCTCATGAAGAGAGAACACTCTCTTATATACATGAGAGTCTTGAAGAGTGTCATAATTACAAATCAACTATTCTCTCAACCATTCTCAACTACTTTCCCATTATTAGAAGATATGATCCCTTCAAATCCTCCACACATCTCTCACATATCTTAGATAGGATATGCCATCCAAATCTTCCATGATATTCTCCTTTGAATATTCTTGAATGATTGTCCCAAATATTCTTCAAATCTTCAAAGCTTGAATATGAAATTCGAATTTGAGGCTAGGTGGTAATATTTGACTTTGTTGAAATCTTCACATATGCGTGCACACATCATCAAACTCATCCAACCTTGATATGTAATTAAAATATGTTATTTTTCTAATATTTAATCACAAATTCACTGATAATACTAAAATGAATAAAGTGGAAAATAATAAGGTGAAACCCAAGTGTATTTATGGAAATGGTATGATGGAAGGTTAATGGGATGATGAAATGTAAGGAATAGTGAAGGAAAAAGAGGATATAAATGTAACATTTCTAAGGCCCAACAGTCCCCAACTTTCTTGAATCCTAGATTAACTGGTTTATTCCCCCCTTGGGAATTTTGTGTGTTAGAATGATAATCCTTCTTTTGAAAACCTTTTTCCATGTTATGGAAAATGGGCTGGTTGGAAGCCTTTCTTACACTGATTCATTCTATCATGTTTCTTGTCTTTCCTTGCCTTGGGAATTTCATATCTCTATTTTTATTGATCATAACACATTCGAGTCTTTCTAAACACTTCATTTAAAGACTTAGGATTCTCAAATTCAATTTTTTCCGTGTACGACTATGCTAGGAAGCTCATGAACCTTTGTATATTTATGTTGTCCTCCTTGATGTACGGTACAAACCTCAATAGATATATGAATTTATTTATCAGATCGTCCATGGCCATTTGTCCAAGTCACAATTCGTAAAACTCCTTATTTTGCTTTTCATAATAACTTTCTGATAAGTACTTCTTCTTGAAATACTTTTTGAATTTTGACCATTCCATTCATTTTTCTTTCAATCCCTTGGTTAATTTTAGGTCTTGCCACCATATACTAGCTTTTCCTTTTAAGTTGTAAATGGTCATTCTGACTTTCATATTACTAGAGTAGTTATAAATCTGGAAGTATTTTTTTATATCTAGTAACCATGCTTCAGCCTCCTCACCAGTCTTTGATTCTCCATCAAAACTGGAAGGTTTTATTTTTTTGAATTCACCTTCCAGGTGGTCCACTTGTTTTATTTTTCTTCCTGTAGACGCTTTTTTTTATGTCATGTGTATGTCTTTAGAAGAACTATCCTCTTTTTTTGTTTCATGACCATATTTCTTAGAGGATTTTTTTCTCACCTCTTCCTCTATTTTACTTTCTTTTGGACTCTTCTTTGTTACTGCACTGCGTAGCAACATTTCATTTGTTTCTAATTGGTCTTCATGTGCTTTCTTCATCTTTTCTTCAGATTTTTACTTCAAAATAGAATAAAAGAAACAAAATTCTGGTGTTTCCTTGAGGTCCAAGTGTTGTCACCAACAACTATGATACCATATGTAACGTACCCCAAATTTCACAATATATATATATATATATATATATATATATATATATATATATATATATATATATATATATATTGGGAAAACTAAGGTCCATTGTAAACAACAAGTGTTCGTTCCACAAGAATGTAATTCATTTATATATCTTAATCCAATAATTATATACTTGTCAATTGTATCTTGTTATCATTAATCATCCTAAAAAGGATGAATGAGATTCTAAGATCAACACATCGATTACTATTATGCGTCATCATAGTGTCGCTATTAGAATTAAAAATTATAACATTGAAGTTAGTGGATAGACCTGTCAAGGTCCATAGCCTAGGCATAAGAATGCATCCCATTCTATGTAAGTAATAGACTATATTTATAAAACATATAAGGATACACTTTATAATATCAATACTTGTGCACTAGTCAACATAGGGTTGAACCTAGGGTCATAACCCTCTAAGTCCAAGACCTACGCGCTAGGTTTTATGACATTCCAAGAATATACTATGTTAAACCAAACTTACGATAACCAACACAAGGTAGTCGCGACCTTGTTAATTATACCATTGATCCGCATTACAGATATACATGTCCTTTATGGGGTTTGTAAAGCATTAAAGGTGGTAGTTACCCGAATGGTTTGAACCTATTCTATAGCATTTAAGTTAGGTTGTATCCATTAAATGGTGTCAGACCGCCTTTACTCTTCCATGCCTGACATTGCAGGAAAAACCCACTATGGGCTTGCCACTTAGGCTGGCTTCACATGGCATGGTGAGGGTGGTGTACTGTTCATTCTTCTCCACTATCAAGAGGCACGAGGTGACATTACCTCTCACAGTTATTCCCTTGCATTTTGTTACTCTTTTTTTTGCTCCTGCGATGGTAAAGTTGTTCGGATCTATGGTGGAATGGTAGCAATGGGGCGTTTAGCCAGTTCCTCAGGCATGGTGGCCACTGTTTCAATTTTTTCTCTTGAATCTGTGCATGGTAATACCACCTTCTCTATGTATCATATTCTACATGCCTGACGTTTCGATGCAATGGTATTATTTATGTTTGAAGGAAAATGTTCTCTGTGCAATGTGACTAGCCCAATAGTTTGTTGTATAATTCATTCTTTGTATTCGGAAGCTCTTTGTACCATGCATTACTTTATGTAAACGTTCTTCCTATGTTATGCATTACCGTGTTGAAATGTTCTCTGTACAGTGCGTTCTTTATGCAACGTTTCCTATTCAATGTATCCTGTATTGAAGGGTTCTCTATACAATGCGTTCTTAAAGCCATGTTTCCTATACATTTTATCTTGTGTTGAAGGGTCTTCTATATAGGGTGTTCTTTATCCCTCTTTATCTATATAAGGTATTCTGTGTTGAAAGGGTTCTCTATACACGGATAACTTCTTGATTTTTATCGTTGCATATCTCATGCTTTGCCTATGTAAAGAGAGTTGAGGTCGTAGGATAAATTTCCATTATGCATTTTAGTTCAGTACTCCTCTATATTAGAGGCTTTCTCTTGGGAGTAATTTTATCATTCGGTCCGGGGTTGCTGTGATTTTCTTTTTAGTGTTTACCGGTCTTCCAAATCCCATAACCCTTTGGGCTCCTTCCTCGTTTACCCATGGTCAGAAACCCTAGTCACATGTTAACCCTCTACAAGAATTTTGTTTCCTTTTCGGGTTTGTGTAGAGAACGTAACCCCATGGTTCTTGTATGGTAGATTATTGTGTAAGGAAAAAGATAATTGTTAGTTTGATGTCTATTGGGAAGACTTGGTTGAAGTCGTGGCCAAATAATCGCGTACCTACATTCTTCTGTTCGACCGTATTCTTCAATTAAACTGCACTCTGTATATAAGGTCACTCTGTATTCTATGAGGTAAGAAACCCTTGTTCGTGAAAACTAGCAGTGATACTCCTATTGGAAGATTGGTTGTTGTCATTGATGTCAACCCTAGTCATGGGTTTTGGACCACAACATTGATGAAGGTATTTGGACATGAAGGACAATGCACATGCAGATAAAACACCCATGGATGGATAGTATACATCATGTTGTTTCCGGTGGTATGTGGAATGTCACATGGATCCTCATGGTTGAGGAGAAATGAATTTTTGAACAGGACAAAGTGAATTGAAGAAGGAAGTACATGTAGGCCCTGAAGATAATTAAAGAACAAAATTACAAAATAAGGAAGTGTCAGGTCGGCCCTAATATTAAAAGGAAGTGACATAAATGGTATAAATAAATATAATTATACATTCATTTTATATACAAAAAAAAGTCAAATTTAGAGGAAAATCAGAAGTAAAGAAGGCTGAATTTCAAGAGAGGATGAAGTATTTTGGTGATGTGTTCTAAGGTATGTTATTTTCAGGTCATCTTACCATTTTCGCTATAACTATTTTTCTAGAACGATTCAGATGGTGAAATTGCTATGGTATTGAGAATACATATCAAGGTACCTGTGGTAAAAGTTTCAGATCTTGATTCGCTATAATTATGGAGATACACTCCGTGGAAGATATGGTTTTTGACCAGTCCTGAAGCTAGTCAATAAACAGGTGTTCCGGGTAAAACAGTCATAACGTCTTCATAGAGAATCCAAATGAAGTGGGACAAATTGAATTGGAAAGAGTATGGACTGCAGTTTCTTGTGTGCGAGTTTCAGAATCTGATGTTAAATATTGAGCGTGCAACATTCTGTACAAGTTCGGTCTTCGGAATAAACCAGAATTAAACAAAGTCTACCATTCTCTCTATAACTTCTTTTTGGGGAGGAATCAAGGAGTGAAACATGGAGAAGTTTCAGAGAATACATTGAGTAATATTATCTACAGGATCATAGTATTCCAAGAATTTAAGAATTGCAAAAAATGAAGAAGTCTCAGGAAGCATTATCAAGTTCTATGTGATGGCTGGTTGATGGTGATGATTTAATGTAAAGTTTTATTATCTCTCATATATTCTTGGGTGGAAGGAAGGGGCAAGGATGGAGAGTTAAATCCTCTCTTGATATTGGAGGATTGTATCTTCCTCTTGGAGGTTTATCCCTCCCTTTACATTTGGAAGTTGTAGCTACCTTTAGAAGTCATTACTTCCCTTGAACAATAACTATTGATTATTTCTCATATATTGTGCATGGTGTATTGTGGTGTATTCGTGTAACTCTTATACTATTGATCATTTCTCATTGGATATAGTTGAATGGTTTAAGTACAAGTTGAAAAATATTTTAAATTGTACTTGATACTGATTCACCCCCCTCTCATTATCAACAACTCGTATATATAATTATATACATCGGTTATAAAATACCTCTGTCGAGAAACAAAATGCTCGGTCGCTACTAGAACAACTATGTCCATTTGATAGTGTTCTATGTTGTTGGTTATTTGTTCAAATATGCCTAGTGAAAAGTAGATATCTTTGTTGGTTTAAAACTTATGATTCCTCGATTAATCACAGACTAGGTCTGATACTTGCATGCATTGTCTTGTCTTGTTAAGGTTGAGGCTAGAACTCACGGGGATTTATTTTAATATGCTCTGCGTAATTTAAAAATTAGATTCACTGAGAATCGCCTCTCGCTCTAAATTATTGTTAAATTTCAAACATATCGTAAGCATCATTCTTGTCAAAATAACTCACTGTGTATTATGAAAGTGGTTCTCTATTTATGTTATCAACCTTCCTACAATATTCTTTGTCTCTTCGTATGTGGTTTCTCTTGCAAACTTTCTTTGAAGTAATACTTATGGAATTGTTAAATCCATTCTCTTGTATACAATCTCCATTATATCCACTCTCTATAATTTTATAAACTTACAGGGTATTAAACTACAAAACTTTAATTTAGAGTTTTTTTGTTTATTATTTTACTTCCACATAAATACTTTTCTCATATATGTCAACTAATGATGGGTCCCTTTTTTCTTGTGAGGGAACCCATCAGATGAAAAACGAAACCACTCCCCTTCCCGGGTCTTGGATTGATGGCTTCACAAGGCAACAAAGATGCTTCGATATGACATCGAAATCCAAGTTAAGTATACTTGATTCTTTTACTTGTTTCACCTTGAATAATTTCGCACATTAGTAAGTCACTAATTTCTCTTGTATGTTTGTTACAGGTTTAGACAACAACCAATTCACTTGGAGAATTGTGCGGCCTATCCACAAAAGGTATTTAGGTTCCATCCTCTTCCACCAGTCCTTCTGAGTATCCACAGATAGTTTTATGTAGTCCTTTAAATTTCCATTTCAACTAGATATGGAGTTCTGGTGTTAAGGAACTCAAACCGTAACATTTTTATCTTTGATCTATTGATGGTAATAAATATGTGTGTCTATTTTTGTCAATTGACCTGTACTCTATTGTATGAAGTGTCTTTCTTTTATAAATTGACAAAACATATATTGGGACTGTTATTCTTTTACTCAACATAATAACATAAATATAATGCATAGTAACAAAAATATAATGCATTTTGTTTTACACTTATATATATATATATATATATAAACTAAACTTTCGATAACATACCACTACATCTATTTTGCACATTGGAAACGCATATCAACTAATAGGGCTATACAGTTTTTTTCAACACATTTTGTCTCTAAGTATAATCATATGAGATATGACATCAACTTTATAACATCAATAATAAAAAATCATTATCATAATCATCAACAATTTAAATGCACAGTTGATATACATATCTGAAAAAGCTGATGCTGGGAAACAAATGGAACAAGCACGTTCCACCCAACCATAGAATAGAACAACCATGATCACTTATCCTAATCACCCCCTATCCTGACCATGATTCCATAAGGGAAAACTGAATGATCCTCCTTACCTATTGTCACCATCAATAGATCATAAAATTATTTTCCTCACACCACATGTTCTCATAACAACAAACAATTCTCAATTTCCCAACATACTAAGCATCGTCCTTCCTCCCACATATGTTGTATATATTCTTGTCCCTAGGTATTTCCATTCCTTTCCCTCCTTGGGGAAATTCACAGCTTTACAAATCCCTGATTTTTATGGGCTTCTACTGGTCAAATTCAACTTTTGCCACTTGTAAAAATCAGCTATGAGTTAACTCAAACCTGTTCCCCACTCATGGAATCATTGTCAGCTATTTTTAACATGGGTGTTTCATTTGTCTTTCAACATTTAATTTATTAAAAGTTTGTCTCATACATGTGTCCAATAAAAGAGGACAGTTGGGCAAGTCAAATATTTGCTCAACAATCGTCAAATATTTTCTCAAATATTTAGAAAATAGTTGCAAGTTGAATTTAGAAATAAATTTCCATTTTTGGAAATTCAGATTTGGAAATAAATTGTCATTTATGGCAAATCTAAATTTAGAATTTTGGATTATGTAATTAATTATTTGAGGATATTACATGCAAAACATGCCTTGAAATGTCTTCGTGGGACATTTGAGTTATGATATACAACTACATGGATCTATCAATTCAGATTGGGCAGGGAATGCAGATGACAGAAGAAGTGCTTCTTGGATATGTTTCAGTTCAAGAGCTTGTTGGAAATATTGTCATTGATGGCAAAGGATGAAGAAGAGTTTTCATGTATAAATATAATGTATGAAGAAGAAGAAAAAAA
>ML777734.1:191387-203915 GCA_009831015.1 Picea engelmannii
GACAGAGACAACGACAGCGGTGGTTTTCTCCCGATTTGGGTTTCCACCTTAAATCCTGGTGTTCATGTGTCTTACTCATGTGCATTGGTTTATTTTGTTATTACTGCACTGAATTACTGCTTAATAGACATCTGATGAATGAAAAAATTCATAATAAGATCTCTGGATGCACTCTTGTTTTCTTAAGACTATACAATAGCTGGTCTCTACAAAGTAACCTAAGGTTTTCAGTGAAAGAAAAGAGAAAATCAATTAATCGTTGGCTCTAAATACTGATTCACCCCCCCTCTCAGTATTTATCAACAGAGCTTTGCCACAATGTCATGGGCTAACATGAAGCATAAGTATGTTGTGCTCGACACTACAAAAGAAGAGTATATTGCAACTTATGATGCTTTCACATAAGTAATGTGGCTCCATAAGATGGCTTCTGAACTGTTTGATCAGGTGTTGGATTCGATCGTGATATATTGTGATAATCAAAGTTGTGTGAAGCTTTCAGAGAACCCAATGTTCCATGACAGGTTGAAGCAAATTGAGATCAAGAAGAGTCCAGAGGGGAGAATTGGTTCTCCAGTATATCTCCACAGATGAGCAGATAACCAATATTTTGGTAAATCCTCTGTCCAAGATGAAAAGTTTGCGTACTTGAGGGACAAGTTGGTACTCGTGGAGATGACTTCCTTATTAGAAAATGAAGAGATTACTCCCAGATTGGGAGGGAGCACTGATATGTTATTGATTTATGGGCGGTCATTTTCCAGTTCAAAAAATGGTCTAGGTTGGGAAATCACCTTCCAGTTCAGAAAGTGGCTCAAGATTTCGGATTGACAGGCATTTTCTAATTCGGAAAATGGTCTAGATCATACAGTGATTTTCATAATGAAATTGGTCCGATAGATTGTTGATGTACCATAGACAGTGATTCCCCTTGTGGCCAATGTGGGGGGATTGTCTAGGATATTCATTCTTCTTGGAAGTCACTATGAGTAGTGGTCAAGAAGAATGGTCCGCCTTTCCGAGAAGTCCTTCTTTCGAAGTTCACAACCGTGAGCAGTTTCGAAGAATGGTTTGTTATAGAAGGTTGGTGCAAGACAGTCATTTACATATGAAATGGTCTAGACAGTCATTTCCTAGGGTAGACACATTTTCTCTAGGTTGCACTGTGATTAGCGATGGAGGAATGACCCAGTTAGGTGAATGGTATAGGTTCAACAATCATGGACAAACATTCCCTAGGGAAAACTCATTCTCTCATGGTTGCACTGTGATTAGTGCCGAAGGAATGGCCCAATTAGGTGAATGATCCAGGTTCATAAATCATGGACAATTATTCTTCTATGCTTGGGAAGAATAGTCCATATAACCCATGGATGATTTTTTTACTTTCCGAGGGTAGATTCTCTTCCAGATCTCACAGATGTGAGTGGAGGAATGGCCCAGATGACTCAATTTGTATCATGATATTGTTTATGCAGGTTGATATTAGATGATATGATTGTTGTGGAGACTGCATGTCTCTCGATAGTAGTTGTATGCTACGGTGGTGGTTGTGCTCTACTGGTAGTGTCTATGTGTCACTGGTTAGTAGCAGTGTGCTACTAAGAGTGGTTTTTTACCACTGGGTAGTAGTTGTGTACAACTGTGGATAGACACAATTATGTTTTATTGGATGGCATTGTAGTAGTTGCATGCTATTATTTGATTTCCAGTTAGATGGATAGTCAGTGTGCTGGTGGACAAACATTCTTCATGTGGAGCATGGTCCAGGCTAACAGATTGCTGACATATCATGGACTACTATTTTCCCAAGGAACAGGTTGTGGCCCGATTAGGAAAATGGTTCAGGACCGATATTCTCCCAAGGCACATTTATTGGTCGGATCAAGTTGAATAGTCCGCCCCTTAAGGACATGATGTTTTGATTAGGGTGGTTGATACATACCGATATTTTCTAAGGAATATGGGTAGAGATGGATCTCTATGGTACATATGACCTGATTAGAAAATAGTTTGAGACTGACATTCCTATAGGAATGGTCTTTGTATCCCATGGTGTGGCTTTCAACATCTGTTGGGATAGTCATTTTTCTAGGACATATATCTGGATTAGAAGAATGGTCCTTGCATCACTCTAATTGAGTGAGTGACTTATTCAACATCATGCCTGATTACTCAGATGGAGTATGGCTTTGAGAGATGATGCAGTTGATGCTATCAGATGATATGGATAGTGGTGATGTTGCTCGTGAGCTAATCTATGTTATCATGAGATAACCTGTGTGGCTATGATGATGCTACGAGTTGAATGGTATGTTTGTGCTCAAGACCATTGCTTTTAATACCTTCCTAGCTAGGAGAGACTGTTGATATTATGGTAGCTGCGGGAGGTATTAACCTCTACATGTAACCTTTGACGAGACTAGAATATTCTAGGAAGCAAGAGAAACCCTAAACAGATGTGTGAGAACCCTAGAAGGCATGTCCGCTTAGCAGAATATATAATATTAAGGTATAATACTCCAGGAAGACAAGTCGGCTCCACAGGTAAAAGATAAAAAAAAAATATAATTACTAGAAAGTGAGGTTGGCCCAGCCAGAAAAGTCATTGGACAAATTAGTATAAATAGAGGATGTCTTGGCTCATTTGTTCACTCTCTCTCACCCATAAAACCACAAACAATGCACAAGCTTGGAGAAGGAGTGCAACTGCAGCTACTACAATTGGTATTTTTGGTCTTTGGTTATGGTTTGGATTCTTTGTTGCATAAGCTAGCTTTGGAGAGAAGTATACTACTTTGGTTGGCTATTGGTTCTAGGGTTTGCTTCCGGAATTATTATGTCTTTCAAGGTTAAAAGTGCTCGAGGGTAGCTACGTGCCTATGCTTGGGTGACAATATTGCTATATTGTCCATGAAAAAAGAGCACATTTCTTTTATTTTAGCAATAATATCCAAGATGAAGGACTTTGTGAGGGGTCCTTTTATTAGCAAAATGTCCTCCACATGACTCATCGTGACTTTGCTTTCAAGATGTCCAAAACTTCATCTTCCGTCAAGAATAGTTGGATAATTAAGAACATGGTTAAGAACACTATGAGAAGGAGTTCTTCATTTACTGTTTAGATTCTCACTATGAGAGGGAGTTCTTCATTTACTGTTCAGAAATCTTCTGCCACTCCAATGGAGCTGTTTTGTACGGATCCTCGCAGCTTTAAAGGTTCGCTTAAAATATAGACAAATAAAAATGACGAATGACATCATAATTTAGAAAAAAACTGCCACCTCACCTCCCCAAAGGTTTGCTTAAAATATAGACAAATAAAAATGACAAATGACATCATAATTTAGAAAAAACTGCCACCTCGCCTCCCCACAGACCATATCTCTGTGGGTTAGGCGAGGTGGCAGGTTTTTTGAATGACATATCTAGCCCAACAACGCAAGTACCTCGTTGCATTGCAGTCTCCCCTCTGCTCATTATCGATAATTTGTAACCGACACTGAAATCGAGAGTAATATATTTTATATTTATGGGAGCAGATAAGGAAGAATAGTCACATCAACGGGAAAACTTGCAGCTAAAGGCACTTTGATCATTGGTTAAGCAAAATAAAATAATCCTCCACACGGCAGCGCAGCAGAGGAAACCAAGTCCACACGCCACCACTGTAAGCTATAAATACACACTTTACTCTATCTCTCCATCAACTCATCTTATCTGCAATTTTACGAAGTTGATTGTCTCAGTTTCTTGATTGATATATCTATCTGCTTTTGAAATTGAAAATAGTACCATCATGGCTGGAAATCAGGAGTGCCAGGACCGCGGCCTCTGCGGCAAGAAGGACGAGGGAAGGCAGGATGATGAAATGATGCAGAATCAGGCTACTCGTCCAAATCAAAATCCAACTCAGAAGGCGGGGCTCGTCGATAAAGTGAAAGAGAAGCTCCCTGGAGGCCAGACTAAGACTCAGAGTCAGACTGCTCAGTGTAACCCAACTGAGAAGCCCGGAATGGCGGATAAAATCAAAGAAAAGCTTCCCGGAGGCCGTAACAAGGAATGACCTGTCGCTTTTCCCTGGAGCATCCACCGATAATAGTCATAATCATATGAAAGTAATAGTGTGTGTTAGAACCTAGAATATAGAATATAGAATAAGATATGAATGCCATCCGATTGGCAAGCCATGCTCAGTATAGTATTTTTTGGTTCGGAGGAGATTTGTACTTCTGCTGTGATCGTGGATTTCAGCTTTCGTTTTTCTAGTATGAATAGAAAGTAAAGAAGAATATAGAAGGACGTCCATGCCTTACAAGCTTGCAGTGAAGCGCTAAATGTATGGGCATCCATCAATGTGGAAAAATACAGTAATAATTTATATACCTTATTTTCATAATCTTAAAAGAGTAAATTTGCGCATGGCTAGGAGTCGAAATTTTCAAATGTAGAATCTCTCACGGGCTAGTCTCTGTCTGTCAGATATTATTTTCTTTATTTACCCTCTGGAGCGAGTTGGAGGGTAGTGTTGTTTAGTTTAAAGCGAGTTAGCGAGTTGTAGGGTAGTATTGTTTAGTTCAAAGCATGACATCCCAATTACTAACTTTAAGTTTGGCACTATTGTCAACATTGAAAGAAGGATCGAAGAATCATAACTCCTGGACTTCTTGAATATTGCCATCGGATTTCCGTTCAGATAACACAATTCCAGCCCTTCATTTTCAACTCATGAACCGTGTCTTGTGTCTTATTGACACAAAAGGCTTGTGAATGTATTTTTGAAGTGTCAACATCTCCAATGGGTGATCTTGAATTTAAATAGTTGTAGGTCTTAAACTAGAAATTCACTAGTCAAGTGAGACTTCTGTCCCTTTGGGTTGCAAACTTCAATTTAACCAGTACCTTTTCATTTTTAACCCCGGTCAAAATCCATACATGTTTTCAGAATCTTTCCTTAATATTTCATTTTTGTTCAAGTTCAGAGTCCACTTGTTTGCTAATTTCAATATATGTTTTTTCAAAACGTGTTAATTTCAATCCTTTTTAAAAATCTCTTATAGATCTTTTCTATTTTTTTGAAAGTGACAAAACTTATTTTAAATTATTTTTTCTATCTTATTACAAGGTGACAAAACTTATCTTAAAATCCAAAACTTATCTTAAAATCTTTTATACTTAAGTGTGAAAGTGGTAGTGAAGAAATTAAATCACTTTTTATTAATGTATTTATTAATGTATGTATGTTAATCTATCATTATTTAAGGAAAACTAAATAATATTAAACTAACACTAACTCTTAACAAATATCATTATTTAAGGAAAACTAAATAATATTAAACTAACACTAACTCTTAACAAATAATTATAGACATTTTTTTTTTAAATCATAAATGTTTTTCATTTTTCTTTTTAACCATCCATTAAAAAATGAAAAATATCACATTTTACCATATATATAGCCCATGTAACTTAGAATCTGAAAAATATCACATTTTACCATATATATAGCTTAGAATCTTTGGTGAAGTGATATTTATTCATAAATTATTTAAGGAAAACCAAATAATATTAAACTAACACGAACTCTTAACAAATAATCATGGACTTTTTTTTTTTTTAAATCACAAATGTTTTTCATTCTTCTTTTTTACCATCCATTCAAAAATGAGAAATATCACATTTTATCATATATATATATATATATATATCATATATATAGCCGATGTAGCTTAGAGTCTTTGGTGAAGTGATATTTATTCATAAATTATTTAAGGAAAACCAAATAATATTAAACTAACACTTGCTCTTAACAAATAATCATAGACATTTTTTTAAATCATAAATGTTTTTCATTTTTCTTTTTTTATCAAAAATGAGAAATATCACATTTTACCATATATATAGCCCATGTAGCTTAGAGTCTTTGGTGAAGTGATATTTATTCATAAATTATTAAAGGAAAACCAAATAATATTAAACTAACACTAACTCTTAACAAATAATTATAGACATTTTTTTTTAAATCATAAATGTTTTTCATTTTTCTTTTTTACCATCCATTCAAAAATGAGAAATATCACATTTTACCATATATATAGCCCATGTAGCTTATAGTCTTTGGTGAAGTGATATTTATTCATAAATTATTTAAGGAAAACCAAATAATATTAAACTAACACTAACTCTTAACAAATAATCATAGACATGTTTTTTTAAATCATAAATGTTTTTCATTTTTCTTTTTTACCATCCATTCAAAAATGAGAAATATCACATTTTACCATATATATAGCCAATGTAGCTTAGAGTCTTTGGTGAAGTGATATTTATTCAGAAATTATTTAAGGAAAACCAAATAATATTAAACTAACACTAACTCTTGACAAATAATCATAGACATTTTTTTTTAAATCATAAATGTTTTTCATTTTTCTTTTTAACCATCCATTCAAAAATGAGAAATATCACATTTTACCATATATATAGCCGATGTAGCTTAGAGTCTTTGGTGAAGTGATATTTATTCATAAATTATTTAAGGAAAACCAAATAATATTAAACTAACACCAACTCTTAACAAATAATCATAGACATTTTTTTTAAAATCATAAATGTTTTTCATTTTTCTTTTTAACCATCCCATTCAAAAATGAGAAATATCACATTTTACCATATATATAGCCCATGTAGCTTAGAGTCTTTGGTGAAGTGATATTTATTCATAAATTATTTAAGGAAAACCAAATAATATTAAACTAACACTAACTCTTAACAAATAATCATAGACATTTTTTTTTAAATCATAAATGTTTTTCATTTTTCTCTTTTACCATCCATTCAAAAATGAGAAATATCACATTTTACCATATATATAGCCCATGTAGCTTAGAGTCTTTGGTGAAGTGATATTTATTCATAAATTATTTAAGGAAAACCAAATAATATTAAACTAACACTAACTCTTAACAAATAATCATAGACATTTTTTTTTAAATCATAAATGTTTTTCATTTTTCTCTTTTACAATCCATTCAAAAATGAGAAATATCAAATTTTACCATATATATAGCCCATGTAGCTTAGAGTCTTTGGTGAAGTGATATTTATTCATAAATTATTTAAGGAAAACCAAATAATATTAAACTAACACTAACTCTTAACAAATAATCATACACATTTTTTTTAAAATCATATTTTTTTTTTTGTTTTTCTTTTTTACCATCCATTAAAAAATGAGAAATATCACATTTTACCATATATATAGCCCCAGAGTCTTTGGTGAAGTGATATTTATTCATAAATGTGGTGATATAACTACATAATTATTGTATTTGGTATTGACTGTGATAAATTATTTTGCATTGTTCTAGGGAGGAAAAAAGGTAAAGGAAGATAGCTCTATCTGTGATTCTCTTAAGATTAGAAGGGGGTCAAAATTGTGGAGGTGCAAGCTTTTCTCATTTTTTTAAACTTAAAAAGGTTTGCATGCCTAGGGATTTTATCCACCATTGAAAGATCTAGACTTAAGATGGATTTACCCTGATGATCACTATATATTATGTTGTTGTTAGTTCCATTGTACAATAAAACATTGAGACATTGCATACTCAATGCCCCCTCCTCCAATTCTATGTCTTGAGGTGGATACCTTAGTCAAACACATATTCTCTCAACCATATAACAACACATGAATGAATCAAAACAAACCACAAATTTTCTCCATAAAAAAGAAAACTCTATTGCAAATTTATTTCCAATAATATTATATCACGTTAACAATATCAAGACAACAATATGTGAAGATTCTCTTGCTTGAGAATTATGATAGCAAGTAGGATTTTTTTCAATACACTAACATCCTTCCTACATGATTGGTAAAGTATATATATGCAAAGTTATATATATATATATATATATATATATATATATATATATGGGTTCTCACACTAAGATGATGGTAAAAAATGTGGTAAAGGGGTGCCCAAGAATGCACTCACACACATATGTGCTCATGTTCTCATAAACATGCATGCATTCATTAGCTTTGTAACATCCCCACAATAATTCTCAATCTAATTAATGCTTATGTAGATATAATGTGTGGCTACAGCCAAACAAATGTATATGTGATTGTATTTTTGAATGTTAATAATAAAATGTGATGTTAGTTGCTAAGGGTACATAGACAGATGGGGATGAAATAAGTGTCTATGATAATGGCCAAGAGGGATCCAAGGGGGAATTACCCATACGTATTAATCCAACCCATTTTCCTAAATTTTCTATTTGTATATGAACCTTCTAATTTTTTATTAAGTGCTCCCAAAGCCAATCATTGAATACAAGTAAGAGGATGGGTGTGAGTGGTCACATCCCATAGTTATTGGTAACATGGAGGATGAGTACAATCAACTTGGGGAAGTGTGTGAGTCGAGCAAGCAAACCAAAGGAGAAGAAATTCGTATGGGTTAGGACATCAATTTTACAGAATGAGTTTTTGTGCATGAGGAGCAAGTAGAGAGCAGAAAAGAGAGCTATGAATTGATGCATCCATAGAGGGAGATTTCTAGAGCCTATTGGAGCATATTTGGAGTGAACGTGAGCTAGAAAATTGAAGAACAAGGTTGTCAGGCCTGAAGAGTAAACTCCTAAGTGAGTTGCACTAAAACAACAAGTATTTGTTGTTGTTTACTAGTAGTTTTCCTCGCAGTGAGTTCCCTTGAGTTCCCAGCTGAGAGATTCCTACCTTCCTTTGCCAGAGAGGCCTTGATAAATGAATGGGATACCCAAGGGACTGATATCGGTGAAGGGGCACATTCATTGGGTTGGGTAGGTCAAGAGGAAGAGAGTTGATGGAAAATCGAGATAGTCGTATGAGAATATTAGTGGGTTGTGAGTTTATGAGATGTGAGTGGACTGAGAGATACCACCCTATTTTGTGGATTACTAGCCTCAGCTCGGGAGTGACTGGATGTTGAGATTTGGAACTGTCGGTCTTTGGTTGGGTGGAAACTCCACCCCAAGCAACTGGTTACACAACAAAAATTAAAAGATAAACATTTTATCTTGTGGTTGTGTTATTTCATGAGTTTATTTGTTGTGCATGAACTCTGCATATTTAAGAATGATTTATATGTTGTTGTGTAAATTTTTAAGTTACATTCATGTTATTTTGGTATGTTGTAGATGCATCAATTTAATGGTAACATTCAATAGTTACATTTGTTTTTAATTCATAGTTGAAAGCCACGGGAAATCAATTAGTTGTAAAAGAATCACATTAGTTAGCAGAAATTTCATTTTTTGTGAGATTTCCACACCATAATGTCCCTCAGTTTGGTTGGGGGACGTTCCAAGCTTCCAACCTCGACATACCTCAAACCAACACAAAGGATGACAAATTAGCACCAAGTAGACTTTCTTAAAATCATGTGCATATTCCTAAGAACATGTGCATGCTTTTCGAATGTGTGTGTGCTTCTATGATGTTAAATTGGAAAAACTCCACGGTTGATCCATTGTTACCAACAAATCGCACTTAGCATTTTAGGGGTGATTGAGCGACTTAAAGAGTGACATTTGAGGAGATCTTGACAAAACATTGAAGGACTCTATTGACATGGTCATTAGTTGTTTCCACATGATTATTTTGATTGAATTTGATTGTTTTTTAATTTCACAATTTGTTTAAATTATAATAAATAAATATTTTTTCCTCATTAAATTGTAGCATACTTAATTAACATGGAGTATAGAGAGAACCCAAACCCAACATCACCACATGAATACACACCAAAACCAAACCCAAAACCATGATCCAAGGTTGATATCCCTAAGAACCCTTATACAAGACTTGAGAAATACCAAAGTCCCCTCACAATTGTCAGTAGCCACATCCCTAGACACCATTATTACTTCTATTACAAATTCTCAAGGCCACTTAAAAAACATTTATAATTATAGAGATAGAATTTTTTAATATTTTAGGATGGGTCTAGATAAAAACCAAGTTAGAGACCTCAACATTTCAACAAAAGACTCGATGAAATTGTTTATTGACCCGAAAACTTGATTACAACTACAAGTCACAAAGAAACACATTAGTATGGACTAATGCACCTATCGACCAATTTTAGACAATTGTATGGATAGGTGGTTTATGTCATTTGACAAACCTCCCTGCAATAATAGGGAGGTTCCTCTGTATTTCCATAGGAAATTGTGGGCCGAGTTTGTTTTAGGTCACCATGACAACTACCTTGACATTGGTGAATACTAGGAAGTGGTTCATGGGTCCACATTGGAGAGACAAAATGCTAGGAGTGACGGATGGATAGGTCCTCATCCTCCTAGGTGGAGGTCTAACCCCCCTACCCAATATCCTCCCATAGCATAAAACATTATCCAAACCCAGTCATTTGTATCCACATTGACTTGTATCGTGGTGTAGCACATCACATTCATAGAATTATCATTCTAGGATGGACTTTCAGGTGATTTTGGTGAAGGGGTTGAGCCATTAGGCCCTATAGCAGAGTCTGGCAAGGAGAGGCCACATGGATAGACTAGACGTCCCCATCCTAGTTCATGTGACCCTCATAGATGCTCAAGTTGTAGGTACACTTGTTATGGGCCAATGGAGGCCAATGGACATAAAAGTATCATGGATGAGGTTAGTATCTTGATTATGTTCTTTGATATATATATATATATATATATATATATATATATATATATATATTGCACTCAGATAGTAGACCCTTGACACCTTTAGATGCGTCAGTGTTAGTTTCCTCCACTGATGCACTAGTAGCAACAACCTGCTTGTTTGGTGTACCGCACATGTAGGTATGGTGGAATGAACGATTCATAATTAAAATGGTCATTCCTAAAAAAGTCTGTCATATGTTTTCATTCCATGTTCTAGATTCTTTTAGTTTAAATGTGCATGTGTTGCACAATGAATGTTAATTTGATCTTTCTTAACCAAGTATGCATTTCCATTTTGTTGCAATAGTTATATTGTGAGGTATAATTGTGTCCTTCATTTATTGTTTAGATGAATCCCTCATAGAAACATGAAGCCCTCATAGATATTCCTAACTTTTTATCAATGCATGACCAATTGACATCCAATTCAATACACACATAGAAAAAACAAGTAACAATTTAACACATATTTTCATTCTATTAATTTGGAAATGAAATTTAAATGCGTACATGTGTCTACGGGCTAATAATAACACAAAAAACATAGTTGGGCCAAGCCCCCTTTCTTTTGCAGGATTCCAACTAGTATAAGTTTCAACTTGGATTACATCATTCACACAAAATTACAATAGAGTTCCCTAGTTACATGGAACTTTGTTGCAATTATTGTTCTTTCCCACAGTGGTTGTGGGTTCTTCTTCAATTTTGTCCACTATAAAAAATATATGGCTCTTCTACTCTCTTGTGAAAATTACATAATTTCTCTTTTCTACTCCGATCATTGCTTATTTCTATTAATGTTTAAGCGCCACTTTGGTTGGCGGAGATAAGTAAGCATAGTCTTTATTTGAGGGAGCTCAACAATGTAGTGAATTTTGTTGAATTGAATCCTTTCTCTTTGAATTTTATTTTCTTGAGTCTCTTATGATATTTTAGGATAGAGGTGGTAGAAAGTATGGCTTCAAAGAGGTTGAATAAGTCATAAAAGATGAAGAAAAGGAATTAGACTTGGGGATGTTTGTCTAAGAGGAAAGTGTGAGAAAAATAGTCTCCTCATTCTTGCCAATTGAGGGTTGATTGAGATTACAATGGAAAGTGTGAAGGAAACACTCTTCTTCTCATTCTAACCAATTTAAGGTTGATTGAGAATACTTAGGACATTACTATAAACATAAAATGAACTTGTGATGGAAGGAGTTCTTTTATGAGGTGAGGCTCAACATGTGTGATGTTTGTAATTTTATTCTGAATATTTATTTCAATATTCTCAATATCCTAGGGAATATGGTCAACTTAAGGGGAAATATACTATACAATTGATTAATAACACACATATTCAACAAAATTACTAAAATTAAATTATTTCTAGAGAAAATGAAGGGTTGTGTCTTGAGGATAGAGGTCAATGGGCTATGCAAGACACCATAAAAATTTAATTATGATTATACATTTGTTTAACTTACCTATATAAAGTAAAATTTGCATCCATTAAAATATTTCTTGAAGCTTACATATGCACCAAACATCACTTAAAGCTTCCATACACATCCAATGCTAGACATGAGGGTAGATATACCCTTCACTTTATAGACGATCTTTGAGTGTACCTAGTTGATAATGAGTTCATCAAAGATCATTTGCTAGTTCACATTCTATCCTTCATGAGCTAGGGAAATGTGTATGTTAAGCCCTAATATTGGCTCATTACCACTTAATTGGGGCATATTAGATTAGTAATGTTATTTTATTTATGTCGGCTTTAGGCCATTAGTTGTAATTTAGATTAGTAATGTTATTTTATTTATGTCGGCTTTAGGC
>ML777734.1:309165-322784 GCA_009831015.1 Picea engelmannii
TGTGACGTTCCACATACCACCAGAAATGGAATGACATGTAATATCCATATATAATAGTATTATCTAAAAATATATCATAACTCATACCATTATCCATCAAACAAACTTGGGTCCATTACCCAAACCTGGGGTCTCCAACTTCTCATGGCCATAACTCTCTAACCGTGAGGAGTTGTGTGATGTTCCACATGCCATCGGAAATGGAATGACAAGAACTATCCATCTAGGATATTTTACCTGACAAATTTATTGTCCTTCATCTCATTATTACACAATTAAGCATGGTTTCTCTTACTCCGCAAAGTGTCTTCCCGTGAGGGCTTTCACCATAAGCGGACCACTTTGGAGTTCATACATATTTACTTCTTATAAACCATGACAAGACAATAATGAGTCATCTTTACATCAAACAATATTGGGTCCATTACCCAAACATTTGTGCTATGGGGCTTTCTTCAAGGGTTTACATCGATGACAACAAACCTTAATCAACAATCTTGACCAACAAGTATGTAAAATCTTTCCTAACATTGATTTACATTGTGGCCTTGGGGACCTCATTTACAAAAATTCACAATGTAAATGTTGGGTTTGGTTAGTACAATGGAAATAGATACATGGGAAGGAGAGTAAGTATTGATATGGATGTCAGAACAAATTTTCCTAACAATGATGTGTAATGTGGCCTTGTGGACCTCATTTAAAAAATAGTTACACAATGTAAATGTTGGTTTTGGTTAGTACATGGGAAGGAGAATGATTATTGATATGGATTTAGAGAACATAAAATTCCATATGAGTGAATTGGCATAGAAAAAAAATCATCCCCAAGGTCACCTTGGATATAAACCTAAAAACACAAAATGGGTTTAGAATAGTAAGATGCCAATATAAAACAATCTTGCTTGAGTTCCCCTTTATGAATAGATATTGTGATTAGCAGTGAAGCAAAGGAAAATGTGATGTTGTTCCATTGGATATAATAGAGCATAGGAAGTCTCAATTTATTGTATTGTAATGCATAAGAGGTCTCAATTCATTGAATTTCAATTCTCATAAAATAAACTTCAAATCATTATGGAATTGGGTACATGTAATACCCTAGTATTGATCCCTGTATTAAATAATATATTTTGTTAAGGAAAGGCCAGAGTGCCCAAAAAATTGAAAGAGGCTAGTGTGCCTAGGAAATATAATTTTTTGATCAATATTAATAATAAATACATCATTGGATGCTAGACGAACAAGGACAAGCATTATAGGGGGCTATGACTCCACAAGAGAGGGGGCTTGAGGGGATAAGTATTTATTTTATATATTATTTATCCATTTTTGTTTTAATGGAGAATAAAAGTTACATGAGCTTCTTGGGGGGAATGCCAAGTGGTTCCTTAATTCCAAGAAATACATAAAGCCATCTTTGGTTTGTTTTGGGGGTTTCTTCTTCTTCACTCATTCAGTCACTCACCCATTGTTCATTGTTCACACCTTTCATTTTGTTCTCATTCCACTCATTATTTCACCCACTCATATTTCCTCATTCATGTTTTGTCTTGGGAAAGGAAAATGAATTTTTGGAGAGGAGCCATGGTTTGGTTGGATATAAAGACTACTGGTGTATTCCATCCATGAACTAATGCCTGCATGTCTGAGATGTTTTGGCCTATGTTCAGTTTTTTTCATAACTGTGAATCCTGAGAGTCCAAACATGGAGATTCTTGAATAGATGCACTGGAGCCCTAGAAGGAGATGAAAAATCTAAGGGAATGTGTGGTAGAGAAGGGGGTCCACTCTCTTGGGTTGTATAGGCTGGGTAGAAGAGAACTGGTATACTTGGATTACTATGGGTGTTGAAAATCCTATGAGAGATTGAGTGCTGATTGGTTTGGGAAGCCGAGTGACACTTTGGAACCATCCTTGTGGATTCATATCCCTCGCTTGGGGGTGACATTGTTGTTGAGACTTGGAACAACATTGTTTATAGTTGGGTGGAAAATCCTTGGTATGTAGCCAGTTGTTGATTCATTTCATTAAGGATAAGTTCTCTCTGTTATGGTTTCATTTACCTGTGTATTTATTTCACTGTGTATTTATTTATCTATGAAATTTGTATCCATAGTATGCTTTTTTTGTGGTTATTGTTTTGCATGACATATGTCTCATTTCTTTATGTTGTGGCATGAATATTTAACTCTTCATGTGAATATTTCATGCCTCCTTATTAAGTAAATACTTGATCAGAACTCGAGATAAGTCCAGAAGTGATATTGAATAGGCGTAGCCCAGCCTGTGGGTGGCTGGGTACATTACAGATTGGTATCAAAGCCTCAGGTTAAAACACGAGATTGTATGGGACAAAATTGTTGGACAAGGTATTATGGTTAATAATGAATATATCCTTGAAATCTTAAATCCTAGGAGGGATAACGTTGTAGAGATCACACAAAATCTAGAGCATTGTGCAGACAGAGATCCTTTTCAAAGGATCGTAGAATCGTGACCGTTCCCTTTTTAATTCGGGAGTGATCACCACCATGGAATCATGGATTTATGGATTGTTAGATTGGAAATAAGGTGAATGAGGACCTGTTGGCACAGAGGCAGATCCAAGGTTCAACGCTTCAACAACGCACCAACAAAACCCTAACTACCTGCCCCTTCGGCAACACCTACGAAGAAGATGCAGTCTCACCTGAGGTAGAGGCAGGGGTGGTTGCAAGACTCTAGTGTCTGCAACCTTAGCTGCAACACAGATCTGTGATTGTAACACCTTAATAGAGCACTTGGCAGTTATAGATCATTAATATTCAGCCTTAATTTACAACACGGGTAAACCCTAACAAGAGATCAGTGCAGTATTCACCCAGATCTAATATATTCAAGCACTAAGAATATTCACATAGGTTAGATCTAGCATTCATTCATATTATTCATCACTAAGCTTATCATATCATATCCATCTAAGCATACATTACTACACTACAAATTAACCATATGAACAATAAACAATCACAATGCACAAAGAAACCATAACACAGGATGTATGTGGTTCACCCTCAGGCTGGGGCTACATCCACCAACTCTTCTTCTCATTTATTGTCTTATGTCAATTTTTACATGCATAGAGCCATGAAATCCTACTCCGCGTAGGAAAGGAGATTTGTACGCACTTCTCTAGATCCTCCTTTCCCGAGCTAGATTACAACACAAAGCCTTTACATAGTCTCTTACAGTCACTTTCACTTAGCCTTGCAATCTTCTCATAATGTGCACAAAGCATGTACAACTATTACTTGCACTTAGCACATCATCCTACAAATGTCTATATCATCCTTCAAGTCCTTTCTTACATCACCTAGACATCTATTTGTACAATACAAATGGTCCTAAATATGGGTAAACCCATGGGCCGACATCCCCATACCTGTCACATAAGCCCAAAACCCAAAATCGCTAAACAACGGGTCGAGATCCTGTGATCTCTGCTTCGACTTGCGCTCCACCTTCGATAGCCTGTGGAAGTCCCAAAAATAACCAAGGATCCTCAAAAATTGGTCAAGGGCCAACAGGCCCCCAACACTCACCTGTGACTCGTTCCAAGTCACTCTGGTTTGGGTAGCTCTACTTCAAAAGCCTCGATCTTGGCTTAAGCTACTTCGACTTGTTGCTGCGCCAAGAACTCCTATGCAGCGAACTCTTGGATAACTTCTTAGTTGATAGGTCCCTCTAAGCATTGTTCGACTGTAGTGACTATTTTCTCCAGCTCTTCTCCTCGGACTTCAATCTCCTCAAACAGTTGGCATGCTTCGTCCTGGACTGGTTGGAGCCTCTGAGTCACTTCCACGGCTTTTCTCTGTATGGTGTGGACCTGTTGTTGAACAATGTGTTGTTCCTGGGATCATTTCATCCTTTCAACTGCTGATAGGAGCTTCAATTGCACCTGTACTGTCGCTTCTTGCTTCTTTTCCTTCTGGAGTTGTGACTCTAGTGCCTTCAGTTCAGGGTCTTTAGTAAGTCACTCATAGGTGTGTGCACTTCTACTACTAAGTTGTTTACATTCCAAAGCGAGTGCTCTGATCCTCTCAACTGCACTCTGAGCAGTGGCTTCTCTTTGGTCTCACACATCCTGTAAGGTTCTTGGCACTGTTTGTAGCTCTAGGTCTGCAATTCTCTATTGAAGCTGTTGGATAGCTTCTGCAAGTTGTGCTACTTGATGCTCCACTAGTTCATATGCCTTTTGCTCTAAGCCTGTCATAGAGTGAAGTGCTCTGTTGACTGCTTCTTTGAATCCGAGCTACTCTACAAGCAACTTCTCTTTCTCTTGCTTGACTTGTGCTCTCTCCTCTTCGAACTTTGACTGGAGGGAAATCTTCTCCTGCTGCACAATCCTGTGTCACTCTATTATTTCCTCTTGTGCTTGCTTTAGGGCCACTATGGCCTATTCTTTCTCTTCTTTCACTCGATGAAGGCGATCTTTGGTAGCATTATCTATTCTGCGGAGTTGGGAAAGCTCATATCCCAACTCTGGTTCTTCTGATGGTGGGGGCATAGTGGACATTGCATGACTAGAGTGAAGGGCCTGTTGTACCCCTCTTAGTTATGTCTCAATTTTTTCATACATCACTTCTTTCTTGGATTTAGTGTTCTTCATAATATCCCGTGAAGCATCTGATACGGCTAGGATGATGAAGTCGAAGTCATCGAGCGTGAGCACAGTCTACAGCTTGGTCTTACTAGCTATGGATTTCTTCCATGAGGTAGGTTTCATGGGGGAAACCTTTCTTTTATTAGAGGGATCAACCTCATCAACATGATCCCTAGGTGGTGTTACTTCACCTTGCTTATGTTAATGTTCTTTGCCATTGGTCTCTTCTACTTCATCAATATCTCCTTGTCTAGGTGATTCTGAAGTAGTTTCGTCTGATGCACTGCTCAGGTTTTGTACCTCTTCTATATTTTTCCTTCTGTTGGTTCTAGGGGTGTCATGCTCTTTGTGAGTGGCCTATGAGCTTCCAATTAGTTCAGGATCAGACATTTATGAGGGGTTAGTAGGGATAAGGAGCTATGAAGACTATTCCTTAGTTATATCTTCGAGGTCCTCCTCTGTGAGCTTATAGTGTGACTGAAGCTCTTCTTTATGCTCGTTTGCACACGCAGTGATATAAATAAAGTGCTAATCTACAGGGAACTTCATGAGGGGTCTAAACCGGTGCAGGGTGTTTGACATCATACGAGGGACAACCCCAATAGCCCTCTTTAACTGGAGATAGTGTGTGTGGAATACCGCGTTCGAATTCCATTGTTTTCCCATATTGCTTGAGTACCAGAGTGTGGTGAACTTCCTAGCAAGTGGATCGAATGGATTAATGTCCAGGAAGGTTGCACCTTCCAGCATCTCCCAAGTAGTAAATATGATGAGGATCAGGGGCCAGCTAAAGTGGAACTCATAACCCTGATCCTAGGCTTCGCGAAAATCCAATTCTAGTTGGTTGACTAAGTACTTCGCCTAGTTAATTTGGATTCCTTCTACACATTTTCCGGCGAGGTCAACAATGAACCCCGTGACCTGCGTAGGTCTGTTCTTTCTCACTAGATTTCCTGCGATCAACTGGCAGGCCAGGTGCACTGCACCATTTTGGATGGAAGATACCTTGTAGCCTCACGTCCCCTTTTCTACATCGCCATAGGTATCCTTAATCATCTGTGCTAGGGCATGATCTCTAGCCTTCCTTGGGTAGAAGTCTTGTGGGTTTGGTCCTTGCATGCTCAATCTGGTGATCCTATGGATCACAATCAAATCAACGATTATGTGTCTGTTTAGACATATATAGCCACCATGGTAGCACGATAGTAGGATCTTAACATAGGCGTTAACCTCTTGATGCCTTCCAAAATGAAGAATCTTCATCACATTCAAGATGGTGAGTTGTGCGAGGTTCATAGTCCATGGTTGGGGAATTATTTTTTAGTTCTTCCCCTTCGTCCCAGTCAAATATCTGTGAGGAGAGAGCATATTATGGTTCTTGTGGTCCCCTAGGTTGAAGTCGTTGAATTTTAATGTCGTGATCTTATCTTGTTGTGTTCTAACTGCATGTATCCCCTTCGGGAGGTATGCAGTAACTAGGGTGTAATCGAAGTCTCTGGGGACATTGTCACGAATCACCGCACCATCCAAATGTGAGATGTATTTTGGCAATATAGTTGGGATTAACTTTGCATTCGCCAAGTCATCTTGATGCTTGGTTATTTTCTCATCTGCGGCTCAAGATGGTCTAGATCCATGAGCAGTCGACGAAGAGGCTTGCACTACTCTCTTCGATGAATCTTGGATCCCAGACGTTGCTTTTTCGGCCATGATATTGACTAAGACTTCTTCTACACCTTGTTCAACTGTAATGAGTTCATATGACATACATTATCTCGATCGGATAACTTAGGTCGATGAATGAAGCTCAATGCAATAGAATAGGTGGTGAAATCTTAGTAAACACAACGCAGTAGCAATGAGTTCTCTCGTTGGTGCGGATACAATTCACAAAAGTGTTCTTGGTGCAACAGTCGACGGGCTAAGTAGACAGCGAGGTAACAGATCTCTCCAATGGGTGAGAATCCTTCATCAATGCGGTTATGTCCGTTACGGCGCGGTCCCAATGATCTGATGACGTGATTTTTGGTCATAATTGTTGTTCTAACCATTTAGGGCATTGTTCTAATGGTTATAATGCTTCCAATGGTCATATCACTCTGCCATGGCGAAGTGTCATGTGGCACTGTTCTAATATCCCGACGAAGTTCCAGTTTTGCAAACCTTCCTTCTGCGAAGTCCCCTCTGGGACCTTCTACAACTTTTATATCTTTTCTCCCTTCTTACTGAGTTTTCTAGCCTTCTTCCTTGTCATCTTCATCTCGGTATTCCTATTTCCATTCTGATTAGTATCTCCTTTTGTCATAGTAACTTTGCGTTGTTGAGATTCTTTCATAGGGGTCAAGGGAAATACTTCTTCTCTGTCTAGGGTAGGTGCTCCACTCTTCTGTGAGTCTTCTTGTGTTCTTTCAACTTTGACATCCAAGTTTCTCATTCTAAACAACTTCGATCTGTTCTCATGTTCTTCAATCAAGTGCGATATCCTCCTAGTCATGAAATATTTTAATTTTTTCTTCTAGCCTGATCCTTAGCAATCTAGGTTTTTCCTAGTAACATAGAAAATGGGGCGTTGTTCTCAATAAATTTAACAACCTCAAAATCTTCCTCTATTTAAGTTCCATGAGCACTCATAGATATCTTGGTGAGATCCACATAGGGTTATCATCTTTCCTCTAAATAATCTTATTCCTCCCAATGACGGAATCATAGCAGGCTTTCCTAGAATTTCCTAGGTTCTTTCTATCATGATATTCACTTGTTTTTCCTCATCCAGAACACAGTCAATGTCGAAGTCTCCTATTCTTGTTTCTATGCACTCTTTTTCTTTGAAGACCTCTAATAAGTTGACATTTCTGTGACCATTCAAGTTTTCTTTCATTTGTAGCAATACATTCTCTGATTCTTTCTGGGGTTCTACCATGGTCTTAGTTGCTTGATCTTCCTCAAGGTTTTTTGATCTCATATTCATTCTTTCAACCTTAGCAATCATTCTAGGGAAATCCAAAACTTCATGGTCCATAGCTTTACAACAAAGACAACTAGGTCTTCTATTAGGGATCCTTAGCAAGATGGTTCAGTCTTCTGCAACTGTAACAAAGAGTTAATCCTCGCTTTCTCTTAAATGATCCCCAAACTTTCTTGTACTGCACATTGTTATCCTATGTCTTACCTTTACCAATCACTAAGTCTAAATTGTCACCAATATTTGTATTATTCATTTGGAATATTAGTAATATATCCTCAAGTGATGACTAATTATTTAGTTAAGATTTCCTAGCCTAGTCATCATGCATGATTTTAGGATCTAGATAAAATCTCTCTATGAGGTGGCATCACCCATTATACTATAAATATGTAACACTGGTGTGAATAAAGAAGTGTTGGCTAGCGATCCTTTTCCTCCATGTTGTTGTTGTTGTTTATGTTTTGTCAATTGGTATCAGATCTCTTATGGTCTTAAGGGCCTAGTAACATTGAAGGTAGTGATCCATGGAAGGTGAGAATATCAAGTTTCAGGGTAGTGATCCATGAACCATTCAATTCTGAATTGACTAGCATTGATCAATAGTGAGGTGTAGCCTATGATATTAAGATGATCATCTAATAAAAGAGAAGCAACTAGATTTGGAGCAATTTGGTATTCGAGTGACCACTCTTCCGCCTTCACACAATCGGGTATGTCCAACGATAAATCAAATTTTTGATCTGTACAAATCAATAACCAAGAGAAAAAGGGGTGATGTGAAGATTGGCTTCTTGGCATCATAAAAGTAGAAATTTGGAAGCTGAGCTCCAAGAGACAAATTTGCGTCAAAAAATGATTTGATTATTCCTATGTCCTCCCAATAATCATTAAAAAGATATGCTTGTACATTGCATTCTTTTGTTGATTTAGGAATAATTTATGATCCAAAATAGTTGGCAGTTAGGTATCTAAACCTGAGAAGATTAAGAAGAATGTCTATCTTGAAGACATATATACCCATTGACGCACTAGAATGGAGTTTACGTGTATTTGCATTCTGAATCATGTGGTGAATGCATTATGCTAAGAAAACAATCTCTTTGAATAAATCGCTTCGGAAGAACGAGATACTATGTATAGACTATGTTGATTGGAATCGATCGACTCAAAAATCTATGTTCTTCTCAGCACTTGAGGGATCGAATTGGTTTGATTTGGCCATAATTGAACCATGTGGAGGAGCAACAACTTAAATCGCTGTCTACAAGAAGCTATGAGATCTGGTAGTCGATATTCATATTCAGAAGGGTCTCATACAATGCACAACCATAAATAAGGGAATTGAACATAGAATATCGACCTTCGTGGATTGACCTGGTTGAAGAGTCCAATTTCGATACCATCTATGTAATTCTGGTAACACTCATTATATTCCTGTAGAAGTGTATTTTCCCATCAAGGTAGATTTTTTTTTTTTTTTTTGTATTAAATATTCAACCAACAAGATCTACTCGTGGATTTACAACAACAATTTCCAATCAATAATTAGTACAAACCCTCACTYGATCTGCATTTATTCATTTTTCTTCGATATGGAMTACCATTAATCCAAAGAACCAGTGGCTACTTTGATGGATCTGCGTGATCATGATTTCCCTCCAAGCGATCTGTGTAAGTCAACAACAATCTACAATTTTAATCAATTATTCGACGATTCTRCCCTCCAATAGGCCAGGTTTTGGCAGTAATCTGGTGATCTGGTGYAACAACTGCATGCTCTGTCTTCCATTATATGAGAGGATCCTATATTTATGGAATAAGCCATATCTCCACTCCAATACATGCATTTACATGTGCCTTATCCTCCAAATGCATGTTGTGATGTGTTGGTATGTCAAAATCAAGTGTGCTTGTATGGCTTCATATCCACGTTGACTTATTTACCATCATGTAAAATGTGTGAAGTGTTTTATTCAAATGACATAAATAAAGAGATACATATAAAATATTTCATGTTTAATACTTTATTATTAAGCATTAAAATAAGTTACTATGCCATTTTCCACTTTAAGAGATACGAGTGAGTGAGAGGACTTACTTAAACATTAAAATAATGTTTATTTTAAAAGGGAGGTAATTTTTATGGAAGGATATGGGGTCTCCACTTTTGAGAAGTTTTACTTTAGAATACTCTTCTAATTGAAGATATTTTCTAGTTAAGGGGGGCACATTTTTAAAGACGAGAGAAGTTCAATTCCAAAATTGAATTGTAATTTTGAAGTTCAAAGAGTTGAGAAGAGTCCAGTAAAATACTCTTTCAAATTCTTTTTCGATGAGACTTTTAGAGGGTCAAGGCCAAGATCCTAAAAGATACTCTTTTTTTCTGGTGCTTTGAGTAGTGTGCGATAGTGTTTGATTACTTGGATTTCCTTATGATATTTTATGTCTAGTCTTGACATCATTAATTGATCATTTAAAATGCAATACATGTGGAGTACAAAAACAAGTTAAGAAAATTCAAGCACACAATTAATGTCAATCAAGCACATATGATCAAGCATCTATGAAGATAATTCTCAAGCATTCAAGTCGTCAACCACATCAACAATGGACAAATCAAAGTATTTGAACTCAACACATCATGGAGCATTTGAAATTCAATTGTAACTTGCAAAATTGTTTGTTGTAATATTACTCGATCGAGTTGAATTGTACTTGCAATAGTTTATTTGTAAAAATGAAATCAATTTAAATTGAGTTAAATTTCTTAGTAAAGGTAAGGTTAATGAAATAAGCACACAATTAATGCTAGTGAAGCACATGCATTCAAGCACAATCAAAGCTCTCAATTAAGAAGCAATGCAAATATCAAATTGGCAATCACATCAACATTGGATACATCAAGCTCATAATCAAGGACTCAAAGCATCATCAAATTTGAATATCAACTCAACCTTGAAATCGACATTTATTGTAAACTTGCAAATAGTATTTTTTGTAAGTAATCAAGATCAACTTTAATTATTTTGTAAGTGTCCAATAAAATCAAGTTGAATTTGTAATTGGGTGCATTCTCGGTTGAGCCCGACACCCAAGATTCATTATAATTTTGAGTCGAAATTGACTAGGTTGAGTAGTTTAACTCAAATCATTGTAAAACTCACAAGTTTGGATGCATTTTCGGTGGTAATGGACATCCTCAACTTCTTTGAAGAAAGCAAGAAAAGTTTGAACGTGAAATAAATTCAAGCGAGCGTGAATTTCAAGCAAGCAATTCAAGTGAGCGAGTTGCAGATAAGTCTTCTTCTGTTGAGTCAAATTGTAATCAAGATCTATGTAACACCCCTGTTGTTACTATAACACTCTGATACCATTCTGTAACACTTCTTTCATTTGAAGCTGTAACGCCCCCTTTCCATCATCCAGGCAGGCGCTACTTCGCGGAATAACAATCTCATACTTAATTATATGTATATGACATGCATTTAAGCAAATGAAACACATTTAAACTCAGAGTAACATAAGAATTACTGCTAACACAAATATTCCCTAGCATTAACAATAATTCATTTGCACAATGGAATACATGATAAAATATAAGCATCACAGGCATGCACAACATAACATTTAACATAAGCTGATACTTATCTTGAAACTGTGGTAATTCCACCAACCACGTGCAGGCCTTCCACGAACCTCCCAGCCTTAGACCGCGCTGCTCGTCAATCTTAGCAGTAGGCCACCCCCGATTTGGGACTAAGCTCCACCCCAAGGCAAGGAATCCTAGGCTAGGCTGAGGTTACAGGGAAAACACACGGGCACAAGGAAGGAATTCTCTCCCAGGAACCACTCATACTCGCTGCCCACAGACTCTCCTTCCCCACATGCATGTTCCACCCTAGGAGTATACACCTTCTCTGTCACCTAGACAATCCTTCAGTTGCTAACCTCGCTTGCCTTGGGTTTCAGCAACAGACCGGACCGGAAGTCTCCGAGCTCTGTGGCAGCTACAGGGTTCCTTCCAGGAGTTCTCTCCTTTCCTCTATGCACTCTCTCACTTGGAGAGAGTCGCTAATAGGCCAAACAACCTATTCTTACAACTTCAATCACCTCTCTCACCTGGAGAGAGTGTTGTACAAACTGGCCAACAAGCCACACACAGTCCAGCACTGCGTGGCCTCAACAGCCAATGGGGAAAACAAACACGAGATTTTCAACAGGCTTAGCAATGACAGGATGGTCTTGCAGTTATGGCTTGGGGACAGAGATTCCACACACAAGCTCGATCTGTTCAGAAAGAGGATGTCTCAGCTTTTTAGAAATCAACACAAGCTATCCCCGAAATCAACACAGACTCTTCTCAAGGATCCATGACGAGTTCTCCATGCAGGGGTAGATTCAGACTCCACGGTTCACCATAGGATGTACGGGCTATCTCAGAACAAATACAAGCATTTCTCCTGGTTCAGAGGATGCACGAGGGTATCTCTGCAGGGTTCGGATGGTTCACACTCAGGCAGTCGAGGGTTGAATGGAGGAGGAACCCCCAACATGGCTTATCTCAACCATTTTATTTGCATGCGCCTGGGTTGACACTTGTCACCCATGCAACTGCATGCATTCCTTCATCATGCATTCCTTCCATTTGGACGTTGCTTGTCCTTCCAAAAAAAAACTTAGGATTAAACATATTATTCACATGTCTTTTGGAATAATATTAAAATATTATTCCCCAAGGACTTAATTCCCTAGGATCAACACTTAGCCCCTAGGCTCCACAATTAGCCCCCTTTTTCCACCTTCCATCCCCTAATCCCTTTCCCACTCTGTGGAATCTTAGTCCCCCATCACTAATTCATCATGGTCGGTCTGCACGTGGTGGTGTTTATATTATATTACTGTTCCTCATAATACAGGTACAAAATCAGGCTCTTGGCCTTCAACACTTAGGCTCTCTAGCCTAACAATCACATAATCCCACTAGATTATATAAACTCAGCTCACCAGCCTATAAAACATATTTACAATTCATTTCATAAACAATATTTACAATGGGGCTCGGCCTTGGGGACATTACAATCACCCTCCCCTTATTTCTGCCCTGTCCTCAGTGAAACTTTACGCTGCATCTGCAAGCTTTTCAAAAAAATTCAAAAATATGTGGATACTCTGCCGCATAACATCTTCATGCTCCAATGTCTCATCCTCAAGACCATACCAGGTCCACTGGACCTTTATAATCTCTATGGCTCGATTCCAGAGTTGTTTTCTTTTCCTGTCCAATATGCGCACAGGATGCAATTGTAGGACACCTTTGGGTTCCACCTGAATCACATTCTAATCGATAACATGATTAGCATCAGGTATATATTTCTTAACCAGTGAAACATGAAACACATTATGTATAGTCATAGATGCAGGTAATGCAAGCATGTTGATGAGGGGATCAAATTTTGCTCAATTTTCAAAGTTCTCGGAATGTGACGAAAACAGTGCCATTGCGTCTATCTCGTCTTCCTGATTCTGGCGGTATATTTACTTTCGCAAACGGAGTCTGTATGGAGGAGTTATCGCGATCTGTCCGCCAAGCCAAACAGGCAAAAATTTGGGATGTTGACGGTACCTGTCCGTACAGTCCATACGGCCACGTGGCAGGGCCATACCATCATGATGATGTGGCTGGTGTAAGCCGTGGCATGTTTTTATTGGTTGGTGGTTGTCCAATCGAATGATGGCACGTGTCATTTGCAGCCAATGATGTGCGGACACGTGGCCCAACCCATTGGTGCCACATGTCACTATGTGATTGGTTTATATGGTTGTATATATATATATATATATATATATATAATGATATGGGGAGTCCGCGGGGTTCGACCCCTAGACCTCCCCCAACACCAATGCCTTTGTAACACTCCGCTAGCCAATATTCCCGCCAATGTTCCTTGTTTCATATCCCAACACACTTATATTTAAAGTTGGTCGTTGTATTATACGGACGGGGGGCGG
>ML777734.1:327418-339144 GCA_009831015.1 Picea engelmannii
TGTCCATCAGACTCGAGATGATACGTTGTACTAAAATTCAGATTCATTCTGAATCCTTTGAACAATCCTTTCTAGAAATTCGAGGTGAATTTCGGGTCCCTATCAGACACAATCGTCTTAGGAATTCCATGCAAGTGTGCCACTTCTTTTAAGAAGATATCAGCAACATCTGTTGCCTTGTGAGTGGTTTTCAGTGGAATAAAATGGGCTTCTTTTTTAATCTTGTCCACCACTACCATGATCGAATCATGATGTTTGCTTGTTCTGGGCAATCCTGTAATAAAATACGTGGTCACCACTTCCCACTTCCACTCCGGAATGGGCAAAGGTTGCAGCAACCCTACTAGGTGCCTATACTCATCCTTAACTTTCTGTCATTCCATACATCTGGCGATGTATTTAGCGATCTCACTCTTCATACCTGGCCAAAAGTAATGGATTTTGACTGCTGCCATAGTGTTCTGATATCCAAGATATCTAGCATAAGTCACGTTATGCATTTCTTTTAGAATAGCAAGTTTCAAATCCTGGACATTGGGTATGTACACCATGTTTTTGTACAGAAGTACTCCATCAACTTCCAAGGTGTAATTTTCCTCTTTTTGTGGCCTTTCACTCTGTTGTAGCTTTGCTACTAAGTCTTTGTACTGCAAATCGGCACTTGCAGCTTCCAAAATTCTATCCTTAATATCCATCCTGTACATGCTAATGGTTGTAGCATGCAATTCATGCACCTTTCTGTTGAGTGCATCAGCCACCTTGTTTTCCTTCCCTTTGTTATGCTTAATATCAAAGTCGTATTCGCACAGAAACTCCAACCACCTACTTTGTCTAGCGTTTAAAGTCGGTTGATCAAACAAATATTTCAGACCATTTTGGTCTGTTCTCAATTCAAATATTCTTCCCATGAGGTAATGTCTCAATTTCCTCAGAGCGTGGACGATTGCTGCTAGCTCCAAATCGTGAGTGGCATAATTATTTTCATGCTCTTTCAATTTTCTGGACTCATAAAAGATTACAAATCAATTTTGGCTGAGAACTCCTCCCAACCCTTCCTTGCACGCATCTGTGCACACCATGAAATCCATATTTGTATCTGCAATTCTCAGGATTGGAGCACTGGTTAACAGTTGCTTAAATCGCTGGAAACTCTCTTCACACTCTTCAGTCCACTGAAACTTTTTCTCCTTCCTTTGCAGGGAAGTGATAGGGTGAGCTATCTTTGAGAACCCTGCGATAAACCTTCTATAATAGCTCGCCAGACCCATAAAGGATCTAACTTCGGTCACATTCCTTGGCGCTGACCATTCTTGGATGGCCTCAACCTTCTCAGGATCCACAATGATCCCTTCTTCTGAAATAATATGTCCCAAGTAATGGATCTGTCTTTGATAAAGTGATCATTTGCTCAACTTGGCATACAGCTGGTGTTCTCTCAACACTTGCAGCACCATCCTCAGGTGTTTTTCATGCTCTTCCTCTGACTTGGAATACCCCAAGATGTCATCCAGGAAGACTATGACAAAATTGTCTAAATAGTTCCTGAATACACCATTCATCAAGCACATAAAAACAACAGGTGCATTTGACAGTCCAAACGACACCACTGTGAACTCGTAGTGAATGTACCTTGTTCTAAAGGCAGTCTTATTGATATCCTCATCCTTTATTCTTACCTGGTGATATCTTGATCTGAGATCTATCTTCGAAAATATTTTCGCACCCTTCAGCTGATCGAAAAGATCATCGATCCTCGGCAAAGGATACTTGTTCTTGACAGTTACCTTGTTCAACTGTCGGAAATCAATGCACAACCTCAATGTCCCATCCTTCTTCTTTACGAATAGGACCGGGGCACCCCAAGGTGACACACTAGAGTGAATGAAACCCTTCTTCAGAGGCTCTTCAAGCTGCAATTGCAACTCTTTCAGCTCTAGCGTACTCATTCTATAAGGAGCTTTCGACACCGGAGCTGCTCCATCCATCAAATTTATAGAAAAATTGATGTCTCTCTTCGGAGGTAGTCCAGGTACCTCCTAAAATACATCTTTGAACTCTGTGAGTACCTCATGGTCTCCAATATTTGAGACTTCATCTCTGGATGCTTCCTCCACACGGGCTGCAAATAATTGGCAGCCTTTCCTGTAACACTTCTTCATCTACATGTCTGATATTTCTCTAACAGCCACAGCTCTGGGAATTCCTTGGGCTATTTTTCGATTTCCCTCCTCATCCAGGCATGTAAACCTCTTTTTATGACAGTCCAGGAGGGCATGGTGCTGGTCCAACTAGTCCATCCCAATTAAGCAGTCATAAGAGCCTAAAGGTAGAGCATTCAATTCAACCTTCGTGCTCAATCCATTCATGTCTATCGAACAGGATTTAACCAATTCAGTGACCTTCCTCTTGGCTCCTGTATCCAACTGCACTAACCAAGACCTTTCATGTTTTCTTCTTGATAAATCCAAACTTTCCACCACCCTAGGATCTACATAACTATGGCTAGCCCCAGAATCAATTAAAATAATAAATGGTCGATTGTTGATCATACCTTCCACTTCAATCATGTGCGATTGAAATTCTGCTTGCTTGTTGTATAGGGTTGTGTAGATCCTTGGCATCATGTTGCCCATATCCTCCACTGTTTCATCTTTCTGAACATTGTGAAGGGTTCTCTCTTTATCTTTTTTGTGGGGGCAGTCCCTGTACCTATGGTTCCCTTTACAACCCCAACACTCCATAGGTGGTGGTCTGGGCATTTGCTCACCCACTTCAACCTTCCTGGGCTCTCTGAAAGATGGTTGTCGCTGAGGATTGTTTCTGAAAAAGGGAGGCTTGTTTCCCTTCTACCTCTGCTCTTTCCTGGACTTCTTCTGATCATCCCAAGCCTTCCGAAAAGTAGGCCTTTCTCTTTGTTGTTCATATAAGCATTTTTCTCTTCTTATTGTTTCTTCCATAGTATTAGGATCATCATACTAAATCTTGTCACCAATGGCAGGTGGCAGTCCACTCAGATACCTCTGAATCTTGACAGCCTCATCTTTGATGAATGGAATATACTTCAATAGTTCCAAGAAACTTCATTCGTATTCATCAATGGTCATGTTGCCTAGCTTGAGTTCAAATAACTCCTTCATCTTTCTGTCATAGTACTTTTTGGTAAGGTATTTCTTCTCGAAATACCTCTTGAACTCCTTCCAAGTGATATCTTTCTCACTAATGTGCTTCACCTGCACAAACTGATCCCACCACATGGATGCTTTTCCCTTTAATTGATACATCACAATTCTTCCTTCTGCATGAGAGGAATAATTCTACAGTTGGAAATATTTCCTCATGCCAAGAAACCATGTTTCGGCATCTTCCTCCTTCTTATGTTCTCCATCAAACGTTGGAGGCTTGATCTTGTTCATCTCCCCTTTCAATTCATCCACTCCAAATCTTCGGTGTTTTCTGGTAGGGGACGAGCTTGAACTACTGGGTGCCTCCCTACTGGAATGTTTTGGGGAGCGACGATGATATCTTCTACCACTACTCGATATTCTTCTTCTCTCAGGGGTCCTGCGACTCTCTGTCTTGCTTGAGCCACTCCTCTTCTCCAACTTCCTTTATATTCTTTCCAAGTTCTTCAACATTTTTAAGTTGAATTCACCCTGCTGATCCCTGACCCTCATGAGATTTCGGCTATGATCTCAGTGAGCCTAGGCATCTTTCTACAATATTTCAATGAGTTTCATCATATGTCCTTCCTTATCCATCTCTTTTCCATGCCCATTAGAGTTCGATCCTTTGACTCCCAGGTTGACATTCCTTCATTCTCTTTCGCTCTCTGAAATGGAGGCAATCCGCACCTCTTCCATTTCTATACTTGGCATAGATTCAAAGTTGACCTGACACTCATTGAACTCTGCACACACAATGTGCAATCAACCGAAGTTTATCAATCCCCGAAACCTTCAAGAAACTTACAACACTCATAAACAAACATGAACAAGAAAAACGTTTTGATTCCATTAAGTTTTTTTAGCTCTGTTTGGCTCTGCAAATTTCGAGACTTCTAGTTTCAGGGTCTCTGTCCACGAGACTCTCATACTCGCTTTCGGGTGATAGTTCCCTCTTTCTCCCTACCCTCAAAACCAAAGGTACCTTTCACAACTTCGCGATCTTGCGAGTTTGCGAGTCAAAGACCCTCGAATCGTCTTCCTCCAAACATCAATACCTGGGATGCGATACAGGTATGGATCCCTCCTCGCTAGTTCCTGCTACCTATAACCGTAGGCTAGGGCTAAGTGATAGCACCTCTCGCAACTCGCGACTTTGCAGGTTGGAGTGTTGAGCCCCTGTGCTCCTCCTTTGCAAATCCCAAAATCCCGATTTACTTTACCCTCTGGGCCCACATAGCACAACTGTCTCCACATCTACAGTGGAAAGTGGCACCTTTAGGAGGGTCCACGTTATCTATGGTGACATCATCGGGTCCCACCATGCTCACTTTTATTTTGTCCCACCGGCACGTGGTACACACCCATGTCTCCACGTCCATTCCAAGTGAAATCCAACGATTAGACCTTTCTCAAATCTACGACACAGATCCTTTCGAAGTTTCATGGTTTCAGGCATCAGGAGTTCGTGCATCCACACCTCTCGACTTTTCGTTTGCCGAAATCCCAAAATTACTGTCTACCCCTCCACTTGATCCAATGGTCAAGTTCCTATCTTACGTTCTACGGTGTAGATCGTTTTAGGAATTTGGGTTTCGCTATTTTGCGACTTGAGAAAATAAGGTTCTTCCCTTTTGGTTTCCTGGGTGCCGAAACGCCATCCGACAGCCACATGTTCCCCCCGATGGACGGTCTCGACGAATTTGGGGTTTTGCGTATCATGATTTCCACGTTCTTGTGCAACTCCAAAGGGTTTTTAAACCCTGCACACGTTTTCCAGATCTGACGGTCACGAGGGTTCTCCTTTCCCCCAAACAAATCCTACAGCTCCAACACTTCTGGTGTGGAGTCCTCTCTCCCTATGGCTAGATACCACATCAGCTACGATTTCATAACACTGCTACACCTCCTGATCTTGGTAAAACAGTTAAGTATCTCCTTTACACTCAGGAGCATTCAAAGGTCCGAAATTGGTCCTCCAGACACAATTTCTCCTCAAACCCTCGGTCCAAAGACCACTCAACTGACCCATCTAGGCTCAGTGTCAAAACCTTGGCTCTGATACCATACTGTAACACCTCTTTTGTTACTGTAACACTCTTATACCATTCTGTAACACTTCTTTCATTTGAAGATGTAACACCCCCTTTCCATCAGCTAGGCAGGCGCTACTTCATGGAATAACAATCTCATACTTAATTATATGTATATGACATGCATTTAAAAAAATGAAACACATTTAAACTCAGAGTAACATAAGAATTACTGCTAACACAAATATTCCCTAGCATTAACAATAATTCATCTGCACAACGAAATACATGATAAAATATAAGCATCACAGGCATGCAAAACATAACATTTAACATAAGTTGATACTTATCTTGAAACTGTGGTAATTCCACCAACCACGTGCAGGCCTTCCATGAACCTCCCAGCCTTAGACCGCGCTCCTCGTCAAGCCCAACAGTAGGTCACCCCCGAGCTGGGACTAAGCTCCACCCCAAGGTAAGGAATCCTAGGCTAGGTTGAGGTTAAAGGGTAAACACACGGGCACAAGGAAGGAATTCTCTCCCAGGAACCACTCATACTCGCTTCCCACAGACTCTCCTTCCCCACATGCCTATTCCACTCCAGGAGTATACACCTTCTCTGTCACCTAGACAGTCCTTCGACTGCTAACCTCCCTTGCCTTGGGTTTCAGCAACAAACTGGACCGGAAGACTCTGAGCTCTGTGGCAGCTATAGGGTTCCTTCCAGGAGTTCTCTCCTTTCCTCTGCGCACTCTCTCACCTGGAGAGAGTCACTAATAGGCCAAACAACCTATTCTTCCAACTTCAATCACCTCTCTCACCTGGAGAGAGTGTTGTACAAAYTGGCCAACAAGACACACGCAGTCCAGCACTGCGTGGCCTCAACAGCCAACGGGAAAAACATACACGGGCTTTCCAACAGGCTTAGCAATGACAGGATGGTCTTGCGGTTATGGCTTGGGGACAGAGATTCCACACATAGGCTCRATTTGTTTAGATAGAGGATGTCTTGGCATTTTAGAAATCAACACAGGCTATCCCCRAAATCAACACAGACTCTTCTCAAGGATGCGTGACGATTTGTCCACGCAAAGGTAGATTCAAAATCCACGGTTCACCACAGGATGTACGGGCTATCTCAGAACAAATACAGGCCTTTCTCCCAGTTCAAAGGATGCATGAGGGTATCTCTGCAGGGGTAGGATGGTTCACACTCAGGTAGTCGAGGGTCAAATGGAGGAGGAACCCCCAACACAGCTTATCTCAGCCATTTTATTTGCATGCGCCTGGGTTGACACTTGTCACCCATGCAACTACATGCATTCCTTCAGCATGCATTCCTTCCATTTGGACGTTGCTTTTCCTTCCAAAAAAGAACTTAGGATTAAACATATAATTCACATGTCTTTTGGAATAATATTAAAATATTATTCCCCAAGGACTTAAGTCCCTAGGATCAACACTTAGCCCCTAGGATCCACATTTAGCCCCCTTTTTCCACCTTCCAGCCCCTAATCCCTTTCCCACTCTGTGGAATCTTAGTCCCCCATCACTTATTCATTGTGGTCGGTCTGCATGCGGCAATGTTTATATTATATTACTGTTCTGCATAATACAGGTACAAAATCAGGCTCTTGGCCTTCAACACTTAGGCTCTCTGGTCTAACAATCACATAAGCCCACTAGCTTATATAAACTCGGATCACCAGCCTATAAAACATATTTACAATTCATTTTATAAACAAGATTTACAATAGGGCTCGGCCTTGGGGACATTACAATCTACCTGCACAAGGATACCTTATTTAGTGTTTTGAAATGGCTCGAAATATCGAATTATTAGAGTTACTGAACACTCTAATAAACATCACTAAAGACAACACAGTGATATTGAACAAAGAAACTCTTCAATTAGTTCTAACTTGTTTGCAAGTGATGCAAGCGAAAGTTAGACTTCTTCAATCGCAATCCCATCTATTGAATGATGAGTTGATTGATCTAAAAAATAAATAGTGAGTGAAGTGTTTTGAGCTAGTTTTTGTTCAGCACAACCCTCTCTATGATGATAATGATGATGATGATGTTTTTAATCAACAATCAATGAAGGAATCTATTCATGAACCTACATTTCAAGAGTTTTCTTTTGATTTCAGTGAAGAAAATCTTTCAATGCTGCAACAACATGCAGTAAATCCACTTCCACGGATTTCAAAGAAACGGGTTCAGAATACTCTTTCCAAGCCCATCATCGGATCTTGGGAATAAATAATTTACAACAAGAATAGAACAAGACTTGGATATGACAAGGAATTTACCTTTCATATTCCCAATTATTCCAGACCAATCAAGTTCCATAGTGTTGGATTCCTTCAAGAAGCTTCAACTTCACCTATTCAATTTCACCATCAGAATGAGAAGTGCCAACATTGTAATCGAGTTGGTCACATGGAGAATAAGTGTTTTGATATCCATCCTTGCCAACATTGTGGCAAGTATAACCATTCTTCAGATAGATGTTCAACACTAAAGAAACCTACAAGATTGAATATTCACTATGAGTGGATTGATCCTTGGTAGTGGTCATCAACAACCAAGCGATTATACAAGTCTTACTAAAGAATTGAATCTCGAGTAAAGACCAATATTGTAGCACATAACATTTTTGTACCTCACATAAGTGGTCCCCTTATGGAGTAGCTTTAGAGCATGTCCCTCACAGGATGAGATAACATGTGGTTTTTTCTGCATGCCCACTTTGTGTTGTACTCAAATGGAACAAGTATGGTACTCTCTTGATCGAAGAAGGAGGGAGTAAAATCATGAAACTCTCGTACACCTTAAGGGAGGGAGTTCAAAATTCCAGTGATGATGGTTCATGAAACCACTTGTGGTATCTCCGTTCAGCTGAAAAAGGGAGCAATTGATGATGGAATTGAAGATGGTTGTCAGACAGAAAGTTTCGACAACAACAAAAAAAAACATCAAGTATGCTAGATGGGCATGAAATTTTCCAAATGGGCAACTACGGTCTGTAGATGACAGACTTTGGCAGAATTATGGTTCAATAAGTTTAGGTTGAATCATACATAATTTGGATGTTAATTTTTTTATTTTGAGAGAAATTATGTGGACGTTTAGTTCACATAGATGGCCATTCGACCTAGCAGAGAACAAGAGGATCCTTTTGCATTGCAACTTGGCATTTGAATGAGTCGTTAGGCATTTTTAGGGATGTGTCAGACTAGAAGATGATTCACTTCTCTTGGTTCTCTCTCATCAGATTGGAGTTTACATTAAGTGAACAAATTGCATGCATCCTGGCTCACATGATTACATAGTGAGATTTTCCAGAGATGGAAAAATTTGGCAGGATTATGGTTCAATGAATTGCAATTGAATCATACACATAATACATTGGGATGTTTCTGGACACCTAAAAGTGTCAATATTGGTTAGTGGTTATCCAAAACCACAGATTCAAACAGCACTTCAGTTATACACTGATAGTAGAGTGGTGATACTACATGTTCACCAATTAGCAGAAGACATGAGATTATTCTAGCTAAAATACTTGGAAAAATGATCAAATTGTCAAGCAATCAGGGCATGTTCAGATATTGCAGTTGTTCACTTCCATATCTCATCTCTCTTCCAGTTCATTTCAGATGAACCATTCAACATCCATATTGGCGGTTTTTCAGGCATTTCTTCATTAAGGCTCAACACCAAAGTTTCAATATGAAGACTTGGAATTGATACCAGTTTATGATTTATTGCTGGTATTATTGATTGGAATTATGATTGAGGGGGGGATTGTTAGCCTATGGCTTACCTTTACCAATCACTAAGTCTAAATTGTCACCAATATTTGTATTATTCATTTGGAATATTAGTAATATATCCTCAAGTGATGACTAATGATTTAGTTAAGATTGCCTAGCCTAGTCATCATGCATGATTTTAGGATCTATAACAAATCTCTCTATGAGGTGGCATCACCCATTGTACTATAAATATGTAACATTGGTGTGAATAAAGAAGTGTTGGCTAGCGAGTCTTTTCCACCATGTTTTTGTTGTTGTTTATGTTTGATCACACACTAGGATCACAGTAACTAACCTGCAAAAAATTCTTTCTAGGATCCTGCATCCATTTGTTAGTCCAAACATTCTTTCTATGCATAGGAATAACATACCTTTCATTATTTTCATTAGATCTATTCATATCAAATATTCTTTCTTCTAACTGTTCCCTAGTTTTCATGCAAGGACAAAATTTATCAAACATACCTAGATTCATACTTCCGGAACAAAAAATTCCACTTATCTTTCTTTTCTCAGAGCATAAATCTTTCAAATATGATTTTTTTTTACTTTTCTTACCTATATCAGAGCACAACACGTTCAGATCTTACCTCTTTTGTTCATATCTGACTTCTCTTCTTAGAACAAAGATTCACAAGTCAAATAAAATACTATGCACCAGGGAAATAGGTCTACACACATAGCTTTCTCTTTTCTTCAATTCCCAGCAATCATAGTTTCAGGTCCCGACAACGGAACCATTTGTTAGCACAGGGGAAGATCCAGGGTTCAATGCTTCAACATCGCACCAACAAAACCCTAACTACTAGCCCTTTCGGCAACACTTGCGAAGCCGATGCAATCTCACCTGAGGTAGAGGCAGGGGTGGTTGCAGGACTCCAGTATCTACAACCTTCGCTGAGACACATATATGTGATTGTAACACCTTAACAGAGCACTTGGAAGTTATAGATCATTAGTATTCAACCTTAATTTACAACACAAGTAAACCCTAACAAGAGATCAATGCAGTATTCACCTAGATCTAATATATTCAAGCACTAATCACATTCACATAGGTTAGATCTAGCATTCATTCATATTATTCAGCACTAAGCTTATCATATCATATCTATCTAATCATACATTACTACACTAAGCATTAACAATATGAACAATAAACAATCACAATGCAAAAAGCAACCATAACACAGGTGTTAGGCAAAAATATTGTCGTTTAATTCCGTTGTAGTACTTGCCCAACTATTTAATTTGTCAATCCGATGTTCATAGGCTTACGAAGCACATGCACTATATATGCAGGACTGAAGTAGAACTAATCTAATCTAATTTACTGAAATGAAATTAATCTAGGAAAGTATTGAAAGACTAACTATGAAAGTAGTAAATTAATCTAGGGACGCAATACAACATGTGAAGAGTTGAATGACAAAATACATATGTGAGCTCACACAATATATCAATCTCAAATTATATTACAAGAGTCAAATGACAAAGCATGAAAGAATAACAAAGCTAAGAATCTCCTTCTCCTAATTACAAGACTAAATTATGAATTACATGATCTCTCACTCTTCCAATTATGAATAACATGATCCCCCTCATGAAGAGAGAACTCTCTTATATACATGAGAGTCTTGAAGAGTGTCATAATTATAGATCCATTATTCTCTCAACCATTCTCAACTACTTTCCTATTATTAGAAGATATGATCCCTTCAAATCCTCCACACATCTCTCATATATCTTAGATAAGATATGCCATCCAAATCTTCCATGATCTTCTTCTTTAAATATGCTTGAATGATTGTCCCAAATATTCTTCAAATCTTCAAAGCTTGAAGATGAAATTCGAATTTGAGTCTAGGTGGTAATATTTGACTTTGTTTAAATCTTCACATATGCCTGCACACATCATCAAACTCATCCAACCTTGGTATATAATGAAAATATGTCATTTTTCTAATATTTAATCATAAATTCACTTATAATACTGAAATGAATAAAGTGGAAAATAATAAGGTGAAACCCAATGTATGTATGGAAATGGTGTGATAAAATATTTATTAGGACCATGAAATGTAAGGAATGGTGAAGGGAAAAGAGGATATAAATGTGACATTTCTGAGTCCTAACATGCCCCCCAACTCAACTTGTTGCATGTCCTCATGCAACCATGCATGGATCTTCTTAAGAACATTTGGCATTCGGACTTTGGCTTTAATTGATGATGTCTTTTTAATAAGGAATATTTCCAGGATTTGAAATACAGGAGTAGCAGCATGTAACAACATATAATACATGTGTAACAGCATGTGAAATATGTGTAACAACATGTGAATTTTCTTATGGTTGGTTCTTTTGTGACAACCATGACTACAAAAGATGTTGGTTCTTGTGTTAACAAAATTCATTTCACTTATTTATTTTCTTGATGCAATAATTTATCCATATACTCACTGGAAATAATAAGCTATCAATGTGCATAAGAAAGCATCATTGTGTATAAGAAAGCATTTTCTTTATCTTTATGAATCATGCCAATATGTGTATCAATCGAAATGAAACAAAGTGTTCGTTGGAAAAGAAATGTTAGTGAATCATAAATGGAATGATGAGATGGTAAAATGGAATAATGGTAATGAATATGTGGTGAAAGAGTCCCCCCCCCCCCAACTGAATCGGTTGCATGCCCTCATGCAACTTAG
>ML777734.1:339573-365274 GCA_009831015.1 Picea engelmannii
GCTACAAAACTGATGGTACAATTCTCATCAATCAAATGAATGTGTCAATGTCGAGCATGAAGAAAAATCATTGGATTACCGACCATTGATGAATGTTGTTAACCAATGCAAGACAAACTCACCAGTGATGACAATGAGTGTCAAGGTACCCGAGTACATATTGTGAAGTATGAATAGATGGGCTGATGTCAAGCCACTTGCAAGATCTGATGATCAAGGGACATTGATGTATTCCCATGATCGTCAACGAGAGAACTTGCCATTAAGGCATGCAAGCCTCTAGGTACTCAAAATGAACTCTAGTCTATATACCAGATAATGTGTCGAGGTCAATGGGGAAAGACTGTTGAAAGGTGGGCCTTAAGGAATCCCACATCAGTCAACACGAGTTTATAAAAAGATTGGTAGGACTATAGATGGAAAGATCTCAGTAGAAACAGTGTGTATGGCAAGGAAATGTAATCATGGAAAGGGGGTTTGTTTTATTCAGAAGGAAAACTGGAAAGGCAAAAATGAACTGAAAAAGATAAAGGAAATTATGTATGCAACTCAGAAAGATAGGCATGTGTGAAGTCATGAAAGTTAAGGCAATGGAAGATGGCTTCAACGCCTGGATGATTAATCATCTTTGAAGGCGAAGTGGGATAGTGTCACAACATGAAATTTGCGGAAATAATAGTGTATCAGCATGGTCGTTGTGTAACAGCAAACATCAAGATGTGCAACAAGTTTCTGTGTAACAGTAAAATGTTGTTGTGTATTAGCAAAATGCTTTTGTGCAACAACAAAATGTTGCTATGTAACAGTAAAATGTTGTTGTGTAACAACAAAATGTTTCTGTGTAACAGAAAACATCAGGATACGCAAAAAGTTTCTATGTATCAGCAAAACTGTTTCTGTTGAGTAACAACTCCTTCAAGCTATCTAGTAAAGCATGTGTTTCTAAAAAATGTTTTGATTCATGAAAATCACTACAGCAGTAAAGTGCGACTGTCTTCGTTCCTACAAAACTTTAGTACAAATTCCTGCATAAATATTGTGAGATTTGCAAAGAATATGCAAAACAGAAATAAGTACGAATGTGAGAAACTCATAGAAAATATACCGTGTTTTTATACTTGTTGTCCTTGCATACTAGTTTGTCTTATTTTGTTGTGATAGTGACCCAAAAAAAAACATGAATTGTGAAAACAACTCAGGAATTCTTAGAATGTCCATTTGCAAATTTTGATTTTTATAATGTTTTTGTGTGTTTCCATGTTTTTATAATTTTTATTGTTTTTCTTTTTAATTGAGACCAAGTTTTGTATTATTCTCAAAAATAAATAAAAACAAAGAATCCAAATGAATACTGTGATTATGCTTGTATAACCATTTTCTCCTTTGCTGATCGGAAAAATATACCAGAATTTTGCAAACCATTACTTTATACAAAAGTAATTGTAATGTTATTAGTTTGAATCTCACACTCCGATCAGAACTGGTATGATTCAACAACAAATTCAGCACAAGCATCACAAGGATCTATGGATTTATCAATTATATCAACGACTCTTTATAAACTGCAAGAACTGTGTTCCAAATTCATCGTGTCCATCAAACATCCCGAAGTAAGAGAATGCAATCAAAGGGGAATTAAAAAGTAATAGAAATAGAACTGGCCCAAAGAGAGCATGAAAAATATAGTTACCTGGACCTGAGCAAGAGTTTGACTATGAATCTACCATAGTGGAAAACCGACCATCCCAAAATCTACCTTCTTCACGGTCCTAAAAATAAGAATTGCTCTCAAAATAAGCAGAATTTTCAAAAACCGCTCGCAAGTCAGATAAATGAGACCCTTCTACACAAAACCCGTGTGCCGTATTTTTAAAATTCATCATGGTGTGCTCACAAATCCCATCCAAAATTGATTGTCTGCAAATTGACGTTAATTGACGGAAAATTCCAAATTCTCATTGTATGTGTGAGATGGGTGTGGTTTAATTGTCCATTTCTAGCTTGTTGGTTAATCACCAACATGAAAAAGTAGCTTACGAATCTATGATCATCCACCTGGAGCTCATGAATCTGTGATCCAACCATTTTGTTGATTGAATTAAGTGAAACCTGAGCATTCGTTACCTTGACAAAGAAATTTTGATGCATATCCAATAATAAGATTGGGAGCATATCTCAATTTAGATAATTCTGTAGGGAAAATTTATTAAAAAAAATTCAGTTTGATCGTAACAATATCAAAAGATAATCAATAATAGTTACACAGTTAGGATGTGGCCCATATTTCACGGTAATCTGTTATGGGAAAATAAGAAAAAGATCGTGTTTAATTGTTACAAGATCTCCCTCTTAATTCAACGAATAAAGGCTATCTTTTCGTAGTTTTTAATGACTAATAAGCATTGAAAGATTTTATTCCCACTGGACTTTAGAAAATACGAGAAAAATGGTAGGGAGTTGTAACAACCAGAATTTGCAAAGACGATGATCAGGATTCGAAACTTTAGTTGATTCTTTGACATTTTTAATCAACGTTTATCATTATTTTTATTTGGTTGGCTTTGTAAACAAGAGCTTTAGCTTTTGATGATTTGATTATTGACAGGTTGCAGCATGTAGGGTTGAATGTGAAAGGATGAGGCTGGCAAAAGGATGGCATCAAAAATAATAAATAAAATGGACCAGACTGGAAGTTAAAAATGAGAAGAGTGCAAGCATGACACTGTTTAATCACTGTTATAGCAAAAAAGCGTCATTGTTTCAACATATAAAATTCACTGTATCAGCATGAAAAATTTCGCTGTAACAACATGAAAATTTTTCACTGTAACAACATGTAAAATTTCGTTGTAACAGCGACTGTCTCAGCATGTAAAAATTTCATTGTTTCAGCATAGAAAAATTTTACTGTTTCAGGATGCTGTAACAAGATATAAAATTTGGTTTTGTTTTTATTCATTTGTGTTTTTATACTTGCAGGTCCAGGATGAACACACAATTATTATTATTATTATTTTGTTTTGTTTTATCCTAACGCCACTAATGTTTTTACTATCCAATCACTATTACAGTAAAATTTCGTTGTAACAACATGTAAAATGTTGTTGTACTAGCATGTTGAAATATCATGTACAATTTTCGTTGTATCAGCATGTTGTAACAACATGTTGTAACAGTATGTAAAAAAATAAATTTGTATCAGCACGCTGTAACAGTGAAAATTTTCGCTGTGTTTTAATCGTTTACAATTTTTATTTTTATTTTAACTGTGTTTATTTGCAAGTCAAAGGATGGACGCAAAGACATTCATTCCTGAAATCAAAATCATTCCTATCTTCTGATCCTTGTGATCGCACGAAGCGCGGAGGAGAGCATACTTATTCTAGGTAAAAGAAAAATTGAAAATTAAAACCTACCTACTCTATGCTAAATGGAATTAAAAATTAGTTACGTGTAGGCAAATTTCCAGCGGAGCCATTCACGTAACAGTAACAACAATATGTTCAATGGAAATTTTTCAAATGAAAAATAGGATTTTACGAGAATGAATGAATCTAGTTGTTGTGACTGCAAATTTTCTAAATAAAAATAAAAAAATGGAGCTAATCGAGTACTTACCTGGAACCATTGCTCGATAATGCTTTCATAGGCCTGTTTTTCCTCACTCAGAGCTTGCTGCAACTCCTCATTGTCCTCCTCAAGTTCTTCAGATGTTGATTCTCGTTTGTTTCTAAAGGAGTATTTAAGCTCTGGGTTGCTGTCAAGATCTCCTCTTCCTGAGAAGAAGAAATCCCAGTTTTCGCCAGGATCTGAGCGAGTTGTTCCAAGCTCACACTCATGGTTAAATCATATTGAAAAAGGGGTTCTTACAACACCCAAATCAAAATAAAAAAACTGAAAATCATACTTGCTAAAACACATGAAAACCTCTTCACAGTTGCAAAAATCAAGCACACTTGCTGAAATTGAAATTCACACTCTAGTTACGCTTGCAAGAAAATCAAACTAAAATTCAATCCATCATGCTTCCACGGCAACGGTGCCAAAATGTTAAGCGGAAATATTGTCATTTAATTCTGTTGTAGTACTTGCCCAACTATTTAATTTGTCAATCCGAGGTTTGTAGGTTTACGAAGCACATGCACTATATATGCAGGACTGAAGTAGAACTAATCTAATCTAATTTGTTGAAGTGAAATTAATCTAGGAAAGCATTGAAAGACTAACTATGAAAGCAGTAAATTAATCTAGGAAAGCAATACAACATGTGAAGACTTGAATGACAAAAGACATATGTGATCTCACACAATATATCAATCTCAAATTATATTACAAGAGTCAAATGACAAAGCATGAGAGAATAACAAAGCTAAGAATCCCCTTCTCCTAATTACAAGACTAAATTATGAATTACATGATCTCTCACTCTCCCAATTATGAATAACATGATCCCCCTCATGAAGAGAGAACACTCTCTTATATACATGAGAGTCTTSAAGAGTGTCATAATTACAGATCCATTATTCTCTCAACCATTCTCAACTACTTTCCTATTATTAGAAGATATGATCCCTTCAAATCCTCCACACATCTCTCACATATCTTAGATAAGATATGCCATCCAAATATTCCATGATCTTCTCCTTTGAATATGCTTGAATGATTGTCCCAAATATTCTTCAAATCTTCAAAGCTTGAAGATGAAATTCGAATTTGAGGCTAGGTGGTAATATTTGACTTTGTTGAAATCTTCACATATGCCTACACACATCATCAAACTCATCCAACCTTGATATATAATGAACATATGTCATTTTTCTAATATTTAATCATAAATTCACTTATAATACTTAAATGAATAAAGTGGAAAATAATAAGGTGAAACCCAATGTATGTATGGAAATGGTATGATAAAAGGTTTATTAGGACCATGAAATGTAAGGAATGGTGAAGGGAAAAGAGGATATAAATGTGACATTTCTGAGTCCTAACAACAAGATGTACGTGGTTCACCCTCAGCCTGGGGCTACATCCACCAACTCTTCTTCTCCTTTATTGTCTTATGTCAATATTTTACATGCACAGAGCCATGAGATCCTACTCCGTGTAGGACAGGAGATCTGCACACACTTCGCTAGATCTTCCTTCCCTGAGCTAGATTACAGTACAAATCCTTTACAAAGTCACTTGCACTTAGCCTTGCAAGCTTCTCATAGTATGCACAAAAGCATGTACAACTATTACTTGCACTTAGCACATCATCACACAAATGTCTATATCATCCTTCATGTCCTTTATTACATCTCCTAGACATCTATTTATACATTACAAATGGGCCTAAACATGGGTTAACCCATGGGCTGACATCCCCATACCTGTTACATAAGCCAAAAACCCAAAATCCCTAAACAAGGGGCCGAGATCCCACGATCTCTGCTTCGACTTGCACTCTACCTTCGACAGCTTGTCGAAGTCCCAAAAATGACCAAGGATCCTCAAAACTTGGTCAAGGGCCAATAGGACCATCAAATATAGATGAAACTAGAGGATGAGAGAGATTAATTCACAACTGTTAGATTGAACTTGTTGATTTTTAGCCATTGATCAAAGATAATAAAGAGATGCAAAATTCTGGAACTTCACCGCTTCGACGATTTTTGAGAGACATGGAAGAAGCATGTAAAAGGACGAAGTTGCAAAGTCCCACCGGTCATCTGATATGATAAGAGGCTCTGGTTAAATCTTAGTCGTTAGTCAGGGTCCTCCGGTGTTGACCACTTCAGGAAGTTTAACTTCGGGAGAATCGAACCCTCTTAGAACTACTATAACCCGGAGTCCTGTAGTGCCTAAGTCCTAAAGTTTCATCGACCGTTAGATCGAGGGAAGGACTTCAGAAGTAATTTTGATCGGCTCTAGAAATTATGGAAGGATATTGAAGTTTCATAAGTTTGGAACTTTGACACTCCAACGATTACTAGAGAATGGGAAAATCCCTGAAGTGCCAAAACCACGAAGTGTAAATCCGTCGTCATGAAATAATGCAGTCCGTCAGATATGGGGAAAAGAATTTGGATAATCCATTTTATGGATGATGCATCATAGGCCATGAGGCAGGGGTGCCATGTGGGGACACGTGTCACCTATATTAAATACCTTTTGGACCCTAACCTGCTCATATTTTAGTGACACATGGCACACATGCCATGGGTCCATGTCACCATAGGTGACATCAACATGCCATGTAATTTATAGGAGTATGGCCTCTAGGGGTGTAAAACTTCTCTACCAGCTAAATTGTCGAATACCGAAGTCACAAATTCACGCAGACTATCGATCTAATATCCCTTCGGGACCTTTCTCAACCATTTGATCAAGCAGTGGCAGGATAGGGTAAGTACTTCGGTGAGTATCTCTCCAGGGGAGTTGAGCGACTTGGTAGTTGTAATGTTATGTAATCTCGTAGTTCCAAATTACTGAATTGATTAGGGCCATCCATCCCAATGTTTGATTAAGTTGCGACCGTTGATCTCGTTTAAGCCTCCAGATGGGGGGGGACCATCCATTCAATGAGAGATTAAATATTGACCGTATGATCTGCTAGTAGAGTTAGTGGAAGGGTTTTAGCGAAGTTTAACTACGGGAGAAGTTTGATATTGAAAAGGGAGAACAGTAGAAGGCTGAAGTCCGAAGGACTTGGTCCCAATGCCAGTCTCATGAAAAGGTAAAGGTGGTAAATTAGATGCGCAAAGGGCCTAGAAGTGATGAAGCCCTTAGACATTGTGTTTGGAAAAGCTCCTGTGTAGAAGAATACAAAGGAAGGTGCTAAAGAGTGAATAATCTCATGGTTTCAATCCATGGTCACATGGAAAGTGGTTTGAAGGAAATGCCTGTGTAGAATTCGAATTATGAACCAGTTAAAGGAGTTGTGGAATATTTCGACAAGATCTTGTTGCAAAGCAAAAGCAAAGGGGATGAAAGTGATTTTTTTTCGGGAAGCCATAACTTTCAGCTCAGGTATCGAATTGGGGAAATATTGTAGTCGTTGGAAAGATGATTTAGAGGAGAATAACATGGAATTTCTATAATATGGAAAATGATAATATATTCTTCATTATTTCAGAAGAAAAAAGACCTATAACATTTTTTGGCATTTTTTTTAATATGCATAATTCTAACAAAATGTTTTCTTGCAAATTTTGTAGAATTAGGGGGTGTAAACATAAGTAAAAGAATGTAAATTCAAGAAATGGAAGAAGGAGAGGGAAATTCTAGCCATGATAAAGAGGCCAAAGGTAAAAAAATCAACATTGGTAATGCAAAGATAGAATCCAACTGACACTAGGCTAATAAGAGAAAAAAATCATATAAATGCTCAAGTGTTTCAAAGATTAAATTAGTTGGAGAGGCAAACAAAGAATGGATCAGACTCAAAACAAGAGGAAGAGGGAATATGTCATGAAATAAGAGATGACTACAGAAGAACTAGTTATTCAAGAAGTGCTAGTAGAACTCATAGACATCACTCACCTCCCTATTCAACAAGGAAATTTTATGCATCTGAAGATTCCCATAAGTAGTCCAGAGGTGTCTCCTATTGGGCACCAAAGAAGAAGACATGAATTGGAGAATTTGCAAGGAGATCTAAGGAATCTTAAGCCACCATCCTTTGATGGTGAAAGAGAAAGGGAATATGATGATGAGGCATGGTTTGTTGGACTCAAGATATGTTTTCAATTGCATAATTACTCATCAAACCTACAAGACAAAATTGCCACATACCGTTTACATGGGAAAATGATTATGTGGTGGGATCAGCTAAAGCAAGGTGAGCTCATTAATGAGAATAAGATAACTTGGAAGTAGTTCAAGAAATATCTGCAGAAGGAGTACCTTTCATAACACTTCTATGACAAGAAAATGTAGGAGTTCTTTGAAATTAGGCTGGGAAGCATGACTATGGCAGAGTATTAAAAGAAGTTCGTGGGGATGCTAAAGTATGTGGGTTTTATAAAATATGATAAGGTGAAAGTACAAAGGTTTTTAAGTGGATTTCCATCCTTTTATAAAAAGAATATTCAATATGATGAACCCAGGACTTTGACTAAGACCAATAGAACGGATAAGTACATGTATGAACAATGAAAGGGAAGAGAGTATTTACAAAAATCTTGGAAGGATAAGAAGAAGGAGAAGTCTGATTAGAGAAAGAAAGGATTCAAACCTCCTTTCAATAGAAATATCCCTAATAAAAATCATCAAGACTAGTATGCTAAGGATGAATCCAATAGAGAAGACTTAGGAAAAAGAGGAAGACCACCAATCCAATGTTGGGGATGCGAAGAAGATCACCTGTACAAGGATTTCTCTCACAGAAAGGAAAAAGTGAAGACCATGCACAACATCCAAGAGGATACAACAATAGAAGACATGGGAATAATTTATGCAACCTTAGATGATTGACAACCAGAGTACCAATCCAATATGATCAAGGTGGAAGGTAAGATCATTAATCATCCTGTTCTATTTTAATTTACATGAGAAATTCATTGTTACATTTATCCTAAAATAGTGGATAGATTACAATTGGAGAAAAGTAAGCTTGGAAAATCAAGTTTGGTTCATCTAGACACTGGAACCAAAAGGGGAATCCATGATATGGTCAGAGGTTGTTTCATAAGTCTTAATGGTGTGAATACTAATGTTGATCTAAATATTATACCTTTGGGGTCTTATGATATTATAATTGGAATGGATTTTTTGGAAAAGCATCACGGTGTCTTAGATTGTCATAACAAGACATTTCTATGTCTTGATGAAGAAGGAAAACATAGCACTATGAAAGGAGTTCCAAAACCCATATCTGTAAGGGAGATTTCATCCTTACAACTAAAGAGATCTTTCGGAAAAGGATACCAATTGTATGCACTTAGTACAAGAGTACATCTCATGCATTCTACAACTGTTAGTATGCATCGGTCATATTTAAAGAGCACAATTTTAGATGACGTTGTCACATATCAACATTACCTACAGGTAAAGGAAAGCTTAGAACAAGAAAATGTACAACAAAAAATTAAAGAATATGAGATGAAGGAATATGGATTACTTATGCATAAAAATAGAATTTATGTTCCTAGTTCCAGAGAACTTAGGAATTGGGTATTAAACGAAATGCATAATGTTCCATATGTCGGACAACCCAGTTACCAAAACATGATTGCAACAATAAGAATCCAATTCTTTTGGCCATGAATGAAAAAATATATTTTGGATTACATTTCCAGATGTATGGAATTTCAGAGAGTGAAGGATGGGGATAGGCACCCAGCGGGTTTGCTACAACCATTACCAATACCAGAGAAGAAATGGGAAGTGGTGACCATTGATTTTATAACTAAACTTCCCAGGAAAACAAGACAACATGATTCAATCATGGTAGTGGTTGATAAATTGACAAAGGTTCCTCATTTTGTTCTTGTAAAAACGAATTATACAATAAATAATATTGCATAAATTTACATGAGGGAGATTTCTAAGTTGCATGGGATACCTAAGAAAATTGTCTTAGACAAAGATACAAAGTTTACTTCAAATTTATGGAGGGGATTGTTTAGAGGATCTGGTACAAATATGAACTTTAGAACAACATACCACCCACAGTCAGATGGGTAGACAAAGAGATTCAACCAAGTAATTGAAGACATGTTGAGAACGTATGTGATGGATAAGCCATGCAAGTGGGAAGATTACTTGCACTTGGTTGAGTTTTCCTATAATAACGGGTATCAAGATTCATTAAAAATGAGCTCATTTGAAGCGTTGTATGGTAGGAAATGCAATGCTCTAGTGAATTGGGACAACCCAACATATAGAGTGGTACTTGGGTGAGAGTTGTTGAAGGATATGGAAGACCAAATGGTTAGAATTGAGTAGATTTAAAAGGAAGATCAAGATAGTCAGCAAATTTATGCAGATAAGAACATGACAACTATAGAATTTAAAGTGGGGGAGCATGTTCTTTTAAAAGTGAATCCCAAGAATATCTCTTTGAATTTGGGTAGTTGTACAAAGCTAGCAGCCAGATTTTGTGGTCCACTTGAGATATTGGAAAGAATAGGGCTAGTTGAATACATGCTTGCATTTCCTACTTCCATGAATGTGCGTAATGTGTTCCATGTATCTTTACTAAAAAAATATGTACATGATCCTAACCTTGTTATTGATTGGCATCTGACAAAATTAGAGATAGAGGGAGACTTTTAGGTCCATCCAATGCAAATATTGGATAGAAAAGTCAAAATGCTCCATAATCGAGTTATAGAGATGGTAAAAGTTCAGTGGACCTGCTATAAGATGCTACTTGGGAGCATGAAGATTCCATGTAGGCATAGTACCTACAACTTTTTGAATAAATTTCTAAATTTTGATTTATGTTTTTTATATGCACTGAGAACAATGACAAAATAAGGGGGAGGGAAATGTAATACCTCGGTTTTGAGCCTCGTATTAAATAATGTATTTTTTTAATGAAAGGCCAGAGTGACCAAACAATTGAAAGAGGCCAGTGTTCCTAGGAAATGTGATTTTTTAATCATTATTAATAATAAATACCTCATCGGCTACTAGACGAACAAGGACAAGACTTATAGGGGGGCTATGATTCCACAAGAGAGGGGGCTTGAGGGGATATTTATTTATTTTATATTTTATTTACCATTTTTTTTTAATGGAGAATAACAATTACATGATATTCTTGGGGGGAAGGCCAAGTGGTTCCTTAATTCCAGGAAATACATAAACCCATCTTTGGTTTGTTTTGGGGGTTGCTTCTTCTTCACTCATTCACTCACTCACTCATTGTTCATTATTCACACCTTTCATTATGTTCTCACTCCACTCATTCTTTCACACGCTCATCTTTCCTCATTCATGTTTTTGCTTGGGAAAGGAAAAACAATTGTTGGAGAGAATCCATTGTTTGGTTGGCTGTAAATATTGTTGGTGTATTCCAGCCATGAACTAATGTTTGCATGCCTGAGATGCTTTGGCCTTTGTTTATTGTTTCTCATGGTTGCGAATCCTGAGAGTACCAACATGGATATTCTTGATTAGATGCACTAGAGCCCTAGAAGTAGATGGACATCTTGAGGGACTGTGCGACAGAAGAGAGTTGGTGTACTTGGATTGTTGTGGGTGTTGAAAATCTTGTGAGATCTTGAGTGCTGACTGGTTTGGGAATCCGAGTGACACTCTGGAACCGTCCTTCTAGATTCAAAGCCCTGGCTCAGGGGTGACATTGTTTTTAAGACTTGGAACAACAATTTCTACGGTTGGGTGGAATGTCCTTGGCCTGCATCCAGTTGGTGATTTGTTTCATTAAAGATAATTTCTCTCTGTTATGGTTTCATTTACCTATGTTTTTATTCCAATGTGTATTTATTTATCTATGAAATTTGTATCCATAGTATGCTTGCTTGTTGGTTATTGTTGTGCATGGCATATCTCTCATTTATTTATGTTGTGTCATGAATATTTAACTCTGCATGTGAATATTTCATGCATGTTTATTAAGTAAAGATTTGATCAGAACTCAATATTATTCCAGAAGTAGGCTTGAAGTGGTGTAGCTCGGCATGTGGGTGGATGGGAACGTTACAATACACCAAGGAACTACATTAAATAGGGCAACTAATACACTTATTGGCTTAATATGAATAGTTCACAAAAGTATAACAAAAAATCAAGGGAATTTACCAGAATAAAAGAACTTCCAAACTTGAATATTCTAATCTAGAGGATACACACATGAAGAAATACTTGAAGGAATATCGGGTCAAAATGGGGAGGACATGTAGGACTAAAAGAAAATGAATTATATTTATCTTCCATACCTTTGTATTGGTGAATAAAGTCATTCATACCAAAATATGTTGTGTGGTGAGGCCCTTATCTTGATATTTGAGATGACAAGCTCAAAATGAAAACTAAGGGAAAACCTTCACATTTTAAAATACAGGGAAATGTTTACTCAAAATTGTAAATGTGGTAGTTTATAAGTGGGATTTATCTATGATTTGTAACTAGGACTAAATGTTTTTAAAGGATAATTCATCAGAGAATCAAACATTTTATCGAGAGTGCCTTGTAATTCTCAATGTTGTTGATTATGCATTACTATTTGCACAAAGTGGCATTAGAAACCCCCATTTATAAAATTGTAACACTCAATTTATAAGAATGCAAAAATTAATCAGATAAACATTGATAATCCCAAGAATAAGCAAGAAACAACCATGAAATACCATGAAATTCCCAAGCATGAGCTTCAATTTGCCAATGTACTATTTTCAAAAAATAACTATCTACTTCCTTCTATTCTTAATACATAAAAAAACATAATAAGATTTTGTATGGAAAATGTGGTGTTTAATGTACAACTTCAACAATTTCAAGTTCTCAAGCAAATTATGCATATTTGAGTTTTGTTTGTTTTGCTTGATCCATTTCATTTTTCTCTTGCAAATATTTGATGTATGAATGGATTTAAATCTAGATTTCTTCCTCACCTACAAATATGTAATACAAAATCATACTAGAAAATGAAAAGAGTATGGAAGAAAAAAGTAAATAATGATGGGAAAAACCAATACTATAGCATGAATTTCCCAATATTTAATATTTGCAGCACACAAGCTTATGGATGGAAATTTCACTGTAAAACCATAAACTTAATCTTGAAGAAACCTGCTTGAAGGATACAATATTGAAAACTCTTTCCTCTTCACTCTAGGAATGACAACTAATCTGGTAAGAAATGTAATATAACTCACAATATTGGAGTTAGTCTCTGACATATCTCTCAATCCTTCAACAAATCCATGGGTTTTCTTATTGTGAAAATGAAACTTTACCCATTAACCCCTAATATGTTGCAAATCAATCTCCTTTTCAAGCCACATGATTTATTTAACCTTTCAGCATTGGATATGGTCTAGAAAATGCATATTATTTTTGTTTAAGGGATGTTATATTTATTTCCAAGTAGAATCCCACAAAACCAAGAAGAAACTATGAGAAAACTAGTAAAGAAGGAAAAAAAATGAAAAATGAAGAAATGGCAGGGAATGAAAGATTTTCCCTCTAAAATCTCAATCAATTTGATTCGTAGGATATTGGATTTGATTCACTTTATTGGAGGGAATATTACCTTTCCATGTAATCAATCTACTCTCTAAGCCTCCCATAACTTGGTTTCAATTCATGGAACACCATTGAACTAGTTAAGAAGATGTAAAATCCTTACCAAGTGAGTGACGTGCTTCCTAGGAATTTACCAAAGTAGGTAAAAAATTTCCCATCTCAAAGAGAAGAGTAAATATTGGGTACTTAGGGGATATAATATCATTCATAATTAATTATCTTCTCTATATAGGCACATCATTGGCTCGGGACACTAGAAATCCTCCCAAGTGAGAAATTTGTTCAAACATGTGAAAACCTTTCCTCTTGGACCTTGAAAAGGTACCAAAATGATAAAAAAAAATGAAATTTACATTTTATGTTTATGAAAAAATAATTTTGAAGCTGATATATTAAGAAAATCGTGGCCGCCCATCAAATTCCTAGCTCATTTGGCTCTTCGTTGGTCATTGCAAGTGTCTTGGGATCCAACAATTTTATGATGATCCACAATTTCATGAAAATACATGTGTCATAATTATTTGGATGTGAAAGAGAATATGGTATTAAATAACCACCTTAATAATTATTTTATCACATAAACATTCTTTAACAATGATTCATGATGAATATTTTAATTCCCACACTAAGTGCACAAATTACATTGTCTCTTATTAAGCAAAACCCTAGTTCCAGATATCATTGAATAAAACGTATTTCATGAAATGGAATAATAGGAGAGGGGTGCCACTAGCTATAATCTGATGTCAAGATTCCAAATCAATCAACACTTCATCATTTTGAGTTCATGTTAGTGTTTTATGGAAAGTTGCAACTCGCTTCCTAAAGACATTCAAGGACACATTGAGAATTTGATCTAGAGGCACAAAATCCAATAAGAGAAATATAATTGAGTTCCCTAAGATATTCAAATTTTTTTCCCAATGCCAATGTGATCATGCTACCCATAATCACCTAAGAAAGTGTAATGAAAAATTGACCCTTAGTGCAAAAATTGCAATGTATCTTATTAAACAAAACCCTAGTTCTAAAGATCATCAAATAAAACATATTTAAGGAAAATATAAGAGGGGTGAAACTAGATGTAATACTATGTTAGGATTCCAATTCAATCGATGATTCATTGATCCAAATCCTGATTAGTTCTTAATGGCGAGTGGCAACTCGCTTCTTGAAGACATTTAGGGACACATTGAGAAATTGTTCTTGAGGCACAAGATCCAAACCAAGAAGCATAATTGACTTCTATAATCTCTTTCAAATGTGTTTCACCAAATCTTGTGTGATCACATTACCCACAATCATCCAATCTAGTGTTTTAAAAAAATTACCCTTAGTGCAAAATCCACAATGTGTCTTACTAAGCAAAACCTTAGTTTCGAGATCATTGAATAAAACATTTTTTAGAAAATGAAATCATAGGAGATGTGTGATCCTAGATATAATATGATGTTAGGATTCCAATGAAATAAACAATTCATAGATCCAAGTCCTTGATAGTGTTTTATGGTGAGTTGCAACTTGCTTCTTGAAGACACATTGATAAATTGGTTTGGAGTAAAAAATTTCAAACCGACTAGCACAATTAAGTTTTCTAATCTCCTGCAAGTGTGTTTTTCCAAGGTGTATGTGATAATCCTACCCACAATCACTTGAGACAGTGTTTTGAAAAATTGACCCTTGGTCCAAAAATTTTAATGTGTCTTACTGATCAAAAGCCTTGTTCTAGAGATAGTCAAATATTTTTTGGGGGGGAAATGGAATCATAAGAGAGGGGTGCCCCTAATTGCAAATCGATATCAAGAGTCTAATGCAATCAAAATTTCATTGACCCAGTCCTTTCTAGTGTTTTATAGTGAGTTACAACTCGCTTCCTAAAGACATTCAAGGATGCATTGAAAATTTGTTCTAGGGGGAAAAACTCCAAACCAAGAAGAATAATTGAGTTATGAAATATCCTAATTTTTTTTTTCCAAGGTCAATGTGAGAACACTACCTGCAATCACCCAAGAATATTTTTTGAAAATTTGGTCCTTAGTGCAAAAATTACAATGTGTCTTATTGAGAAAACCCTAGTTATGGATATTGTCGAATAAACATTTTTTGAGTAATGGAATCATAGGATATGGGTTCCCTTTGTTGTAATCCAATATAAGGATTCCAATGAAATTGATGGTTCATTGATCCAATTCCATATTAGTGTTTTATGGTGAGATGAAAATCACTTCCTAAAGCCATTCAAGGATACATTAAGAATTTGGTCAGAGGGCACATAATCCAAAATGAGTAGCATAATTGAGTTTCTTAATATCCTACACATGTTCTTTTTCAAGTCCAAGGTGACCACTCTACCCATAATTTCCTAAGCTAGTGTTTTGAAAAATCAACCGTTAGTGAAAAAATTCCAATCTGTCTTACTAAGAAAAACCCTAGTTCTGAAGATCATCAAATAATTTTTTTTTCATGAAATGGAATCATAGGATATGGGTTCCCATAGATTTAATCCAATTTCATAATTCTAACACAATCATCGGTTCATCAATCTGAGTCTCAGTTAGTGTTTTATTTTGAGTCGCAACTCACTTCCTAAAAACATTTAGGGACACATTAAGAATTTAGTATGGGGGCACAAAATGTAAATTGAGAAGCATAATTGTGTTTCTTAATCTCCTGCAAGTGTGTTTGGCCAAGGATGATGTGAGCATGCTACCCACAATTTCCTAATACATTTTCTTGAAACAATGATCCTGAGTGCAAAACCGCATTGTCTTGTACTCAGAAAAACCCTACTTCTACAGATCGTTAAATAAAACATTTTATAGAAAATGGAATCATAGGAGAGGGGTAATACTAACATGTAATCCAATGTCAAGAGTACAATTCAATTGATGTTTCATTGATCTGAATCCCAATTAGATATTTATGGTGAGTTATAGCTCGCTTCCTAAAACCATTTATAAACACATTGAGAATTTGATTCAGGGGCACAAAATCGAAACCAAGTAGCATAATTGAGTTTTGTAAGATCTTGCAAGTTTTTTTGGCCATGTCCCATGTGAGTGCACTACTCACAATAACCCAATTCATTGTCTTGAAAAATCGACCCTTAGCGAAAAAATTGCATTGTCTCTTACTGAGAAAAACCCTAGTTCCGGAGATCATCGAGTAAAACATTTTATAGGGAATAGAATCACATGAGAGGGGTGACATTAGTTGTAATTTGATGTCACAATTCCAATACAATTGACATATTTTTTATTGGAGTCCCAATTATATATTTATGGTGAGTTGCAACTCACTTCCTAAAGCCATCTAGGGACACACTAAGAATTTGGTATTGGGACATAAAATCCAAACTGGGAAATATAATTGAGCTCCATAATATCTTGCAAGTGTTTTTGGTCGAAGTCCATGTGATAATTCTATACAAAAGCCTAATCCAATTTCTTGAAAAATTGACCTCTTGGTGCAAAAATATGTGTGGGAGTGGATTTGGAAAATGGCCTCCTTTGGCACTATAGATAAACATGGATGGTTAGAGCCACCTGCAAGAGCCATAATGCAATGAAAATTTATAATGAGACACCTAAGGCTATAAGGACACAACTAAGATGTTATTAGGATACAACAAGGGCATTGACGAGATACTTAGGATGGTAAAATGACTCTATTGTGATGCCAATAGAACATAATTAAGACACATATGTGACACCTAGGATGAAAAAATAATTCAAGTAGGATGCTATGAAGATGCTAGTAAGACACTGAGGAGACCCTAAGACCCTATTAAGATGGAATTAGGATGAAAAATATGACCACAACGACTATTAAAAGATAATAAATGTAATCTAATTAGACAAATGAGATGCTACACATACACTAATGTGGATGCTAAAAGGATGGAATATTAATGAAAAGGATGTATAACACTCTGTTGAGCACTCAACACACCCTAAAAATCCTTATCAAATTTCTTACTTTTGGGGTACCACTCGATCTTCTGCACTGTCTGATTCGATTTCATTTTTGAGAAGTGTTTTGTCTTTGCTTAGTTTTCGTGTCTCTCATCGCCTATTTAGGTTTTTTTGAACTTGTGAAACCCCATGAATAAAATAATTTAAGACTGAAATTAAGAAGCAATAGCCAAACACTGCACCCAACGCACTCAGGTTCGATGTCAGAAAGAATTCAAGTAAGTATAGGAACCATTCGGAAACAACAGTCGTCGAGCGTCAATATTCATCAACATTGACATAAGGGAGTTTTGATTTGAGTTAAGTTTTTCACATAAATATATCTCCGGTATCCAATTCCCCATCGGCATCATTGAAATACGGGGATGACAGACATTAATGAAGAACGAAAAGAAATCACCGATATACGATGCCCGACGTACTTTGTCGGAATCGGGGAAAATATAGAAGGATCACAACGAACATTTTGACTGCAATAAAGTTATCACCAATTGCCGATCCCTGATGCATTTTCGATATCGAGACTTTTTGAGGGAGCCGATCCGAGAGCGCTTTGGTGGGATTATCGCCGATTTCTGATCCTTAGCACTTGTCGGCATCGACAGGATATGATTTGTTTTAGAAAGAATGACTTAAGGAAAGTCCTGAAAACGAATAATACGAACGAATTGAGTCACTGGTCTTCGACGCCACGTGTCTCTACCAGGTGAAAAGGTCATATGGTCTAGTCTTATCCTGAGTCATTTTTTGGTTCCTTAGGTCCTAGTCACGCCTCCTAGTCATTTTTTCCATGTCATCACTATACGGTAAGATCAATCGGTGTTGGAGATTTTTCTAGATGATATCATCAAAAACATTCGTAGCACAACCCCGATACCCGATCTACCCACTAAAAGAGTAACACGACGGGATGTTTTAGCATTAGATATGATTGGATTTTGGGCATTTAAGGAGCTAATTAATACCCAATCCAACATTAGTTGCTACCTAGTGCACCAGTTAAGAAACATCAATTTGAAATCACTGATAGACCAAATTACCACCCATTCCCGTGCCGTCAACCCACGACAAATTTAAGTTTAAACATCTTTGAATATCTGGCAGTAGATTTGATGTAATTACACATATACCTGAATTGAATGGTTGATGCGACATGGTAAGATCACCCTTGTTTAAATCTCTAAAACCATTGTGAAAAAATTCATTCTATGCGTAAGCGAATTCCAGAGCATCCAAAGGAGCAGAGCAAGCAACTTGAGAAATGTACTAATCCTTTTGATCATTAGAACCAGTTTTAACAAGCTTTCAAGGTATGTATCCAAGTCTAGCAATTCATTGGTTATAATTTTTATATGGTCATCCATTTTTTTACACAGTCTCTAAAAAATATGCTCGAGTTGCAGGAACAATGCCACCGAGAAATCCAACCACCAGGCACTCTCCGAGAGCACCAAAGATAAAAGAACCAGAGACAGACGAAGGTTCTTCCCTAGGGACTGTGAGGCAATTAGAATATGATCCTAGGAGGGAGTCTATCATCAAGACAACATCAAATAAATTTTTCATTCAGCCTCCGACCTTTGGTGACATATAGGCAAGGACCGAATCTAAGATAGCACATCCACAATGGGGGTATATCTTCAATATTATTAGCAGAGAATAATACCCATAGTATGTCCAACACAATGACCCAGACATAAGGGCGCTCAAAGACTAGTTGTTCTCGAACATCCGACGGTCGTATCTACACATGGTGGCGAGCAAAACCCTCAATTTTCCTTGCATATAGGTCCTGAAGTGGCTCATTGAACAAACAGACACACATAAATGTTTATTAAATGATGAGAATGTCCGATGTGTCAGAGTTTTTCTCCCAGTTGAAGTACAAAAATATTACAAACTCAGAGACCCAGAGTAGCGGCTAAACATAGACTTTGTCATGAAGTTCTATGAACTCCACAACACCAGTTGGGTGATGGTCTCATGGTGGAAGGAGGAAAATAAATTTTCCAACTGGAGAAATGGATGGTATGGGACAATTAACTTGAGGGAGCCATACATCTATTTGATGGCTCTCATTTGCCGATTATACGGAGAGAAGGACTGATCCAAATTTTCAGAGGCATGGATTCCCTTTCCTTATACAGTGGCAATATCTAGGAGCAGTTTCAACTGGCAAGCAATAATTACTAAACAATTGAGAATATGTGTACAATAGACTCAGATGTCGAAGGAAGGAGAGACACCAACATTCTACATGGCCTTGTACCTACTCGATGTCATGTGCGCACAAAACGTTTTCGCTAGAATGAATCTGAACTAGAATGTCGCAGAGCTCTCAGTCCACGTATACTTTAGCGTGCTATGGGAGAACATGTATAATAAATCTTACACACTCATCTAAAATGAATTCATTGCGTGCCTTTATTTTATTATTTTTAAGAAAGAATGCCCAAGACTATCAGCGACAGCCAAGAATATGATATCCAAGGTAGGCCATTGGTACTTGGACGAACACTCAACCTACATTAGGGTGTTCATGGCCACTGGAGCATGAAATATTTTACCCACTCATGTCCTATACCGACTCTTCATGGGAGAAATATGTTATTAGACCATCTTGCAGGGCTATAACACCACATTAGTCCAAGACAAAAAATGAGCATTCATACACTATGGTTTCCATGTGGGGTTCTATGTACTGAAGGATACCACTCAAGCCAAACAAGAAGGGATTAGCCAACTAGAATTTAGGTTCCTGATAGGTTGATTCCACAAGCATGACCCTAAAGTCTTGGTTCTCCAACATGCTTTGCAAGTATCATCCTGTTGGTCATATGCTCACAACACATTTGAGGAAGAAGTCTTCACAGAGAATGCCTAGGACTGGGATGAGCTAATGCAGAGGATGGCCAACCCAAGATTGTCTAGGTTCAAGTCCATGAGCATGGATGAACAGGTGCAAACAATAGATCAGTTGAATGAAGGGGCCCTCAGAGCTAGGGAACAAATAAGAGCGATAGAGGCAACAGAGGTGCATAGAAGGGTATTTTTCTTGATGGAACAAGCATAGAGAGTAATTGATCAGTTGTAGAATGAACCAAACCTCGTAGGAATGACAAGGGTTCCTGTCAACAACCCAATCGAAATCTAGGTAGGTCCAAGCGACCCAGAGCCAATACAAATTGAAGAAATCATCGAGCATGAAAACCCTGAAGTGCCCCCACCAAAGATCATATCATCAGGGGAGATTTCAACCCAGCCTGAGACAATGAGTGCACCAGGGAGGAAGAGTGGAAAGAACCCCTTGCATGATTTAATAACTATCTATGATGATGAGGATAGCCCAAAAGTTTCCCTCATCACTCCAGTGCAAATCACAGAGAAGAAAGAGCCTGAGCAACTCGAGTCCCGACACTCCAGTTCAGATACATCCACAGATCGAGCATGAGGAAAAATGTTCCTTACACACCAAGCCACTTGACATACCAGAAATTCCAATGGACAACTCGAGGGATGAGCCAGGATTGGGCGAACAAGAAGAATAAATTCCACAACAGGAAGTCGAYGTCTCAACAACTTATTATCAAGTAAGTACCAAGACTTCCCCTAATTCATCAAAATTGGCTAGTACTTTACCTCCGGATGAGAAACAACCAGAGGCCGAACTTTTGAGACATATGAAAGAGGTTCAAGAACCCATCCTAGAACAKATTTACGCCATCGGGATCCTGGGAAACACACTTACTTGGGGAGAGCAGCAAATCCCCGAACCTATGGATGAGTTCACCGATATACAATCCATCACTTACGACTGAAAGAGCAAAGCCATCATGAAGAGAACCACCAAAAAGAGGAGGCTTACTCTGGACAACTCTATCCTCATCACCACAGAGGAGAAATTGATTAGCACAGAGCATGCTAAGACATCTGAGTTTGTCGGTGCAAGGATGGAAATTACATATGCCACCTTGGATAGAGAAAGGAAAGATGAATAGGAGATGGTTTCTGCACTGAAGGAGTTGGATCATCTGCAACACTTAGAGAAATATTATCAGGACTCCACATAGGCCGCGGTGTTCTTGATAAGTGAATTCCAAGATGCCTATAGTAAATTCACAAATGAGAGGCATCTTTTCACTGCAGGTATAATCGACTTACAAGAAGACACCCTCATGGCGCTGGTGAAATGAAAGGATATGGAAATATGGTACAATAAATAATACCAAATGGTGGAAAGGATTGATTACATCAACACAGTTCAAAAGAGCCGAGATGCCGAAGAGCACAACATTCAGGTACTAAGGGATAGTAGCATTGACCACATAAAGAAGTCGTCTGAATACTAGGTGAAAATGGCCAAGAACCTCATCAGGAAATCAAAGAGAAATGGGTTGAGTGCGAAAATATCTGGACTAAGATCAACCGGTCAATGAGATACATCGGCCTCCCAGAATTTGGCACACTCGATGACTTCGTCGACTTGCATGACATAGTCAAATTACTTGCAGAAAAACACTCATCATGGGCTGCAAAGATAGAAAAGGTGGCGAACATGGCACCAAGTCAAGTACAACAGTTCATGGAACACCCGATCAAGGCTCAGACCGTGTTCCAATAGTTAAGTGCCAGAGTAGTCAAGTATCGGGCACAAGAAGTAGAGATAAAGGAAATCCTTTCGGCCCCAATGGACCAACACAGATTCCCATATGCCAACACATGCAAGGATCTCTTCGTCCAGTGGTTGGAGTATGAGAAGAGTCATCCACTCAAGTGAATCCATTTGGTGACTCTTAGAAGACTGAGCGATGAAAGCACCATGTGGCGATGTTTTTTTTTACTTAGCTTGCACTTTTGATAGTTTTTTTTAGTTAATAATACATTATAAATAGGAGGATCGACCTGTTAGAAAGAGGTCAATGGTTTTTGTAAATACCCTCATTTTTGGATTTGTAAATAACTATTTCGGAGTTTTCTTAATTGAGAAGTCTTGTTTAGGACCAGAGACAAGTTTGTGTTTTTCATCAAAAGCGTGTGTGATTGGATCTGAAGAAGAATTATTTATGATTTTATCTCATGAATGGATGTTGTAATGAGTAAGAGCCTTTTAATTTGTTGATAAGTTATCTGATTCAATATTTTTATAGTTCTTGTCTTTAATGATGAAAAGTAAATCCTTGTGTTAATATGTGATTGATGATTAGAGTTAAGGAAACTATTTTTCTTGCCATCGTTTATTGCACGTGTGTTTTCTTCTGATAATTGTATCTCAGTCAATAAATGGAGCACCAACAGGTTAATGTATTAGTACTAGACTGGTTGTAGGTGTAAGAATCATTATCTGCATGCTTGATTATGAAGGTTATCCTGAGCTTATCTTTCTTTAGTAGCTAAGTCATTTTCCCTTTGTTACCCAGCTAGTTTATACCAACATTCATCTTGTATCGGTCCCACCTATAAGAGAAAAATAAAAAAGAGAACGTTTGAACTAAAGGAGGATCTTTCGCAAGAAGAAATCTTATCAATCACTACATAAATCCCATCGATTAATTGGCTGGATCTCAAGATATGGAGAGTCGTTCCACCATTTAACATTGCAGAGTCTAATTGGGCCTCGGTGGTGGGTTTGATTCCTACTGTTGATTTAAAGGGATTTAGGACCCCTCAACAGAATTGGCGCTAGAAGGAGGGCCTGAAGAATGAACGGCTGGCATTATTTTTTACAGAATTTTTCACACAGCCTGTAGATTCAAAACAACCCACATGCATGGCTAGTCATTCTCAAGACAACCCACACACACTGAGTACTCTTGAAATGAGTAACACACCCAAGCAAGAGGAAGAACATCTATTTCCTGATATACCTTACGCTCTTCCTCATGAGGAGTTAAGCCAGCTCAGAAGAATCACAAGAGCTTACACCCGTCAGATCGGAGCACTGCCCTTAGCTCGGTTACTTGCTCATAGAAAACAAGTAAGCAGACCAGTGGTCGATACCCTGACCATCTTTTTTTGCACACAGTAGAAGAACTAATAGATTTTTCCCTTACCGAAATCAAACATCCTCTTAATCTAATCCCAGAAACACCAACCGACAACTGCTCTGAGCCCGATGATTTTTCCGAGGAGGAAGGGTTTAACTCAGAATGCTCAGTTTCGAGATCAGACGACATGGAAGATAACAATGATCATAATGAATAAAGGGAAACCCACCTCATAATAATCAACCTTGGGTTGATAGAGATTCTCTAGCCATCCCTGGATGAGTACATAATCTTCCCCGACATCCAGAAAAGTTACTCCCTAAATTTGACCCTAAAACATCAGGATTGTCGGAAGACCATTTCAAAAAATTCATACTAGCTATCAGAATAATGAATGTCCAACATGAAGACATAGTATGCAGTATTTTCCCCTATACTTTTGAGAATTCAGCCTCCACGTGGTATTTTAACTTACATGTCAGATCCATAACCAGTTGGACAAATTTTCAAAAGGATTTTCTAGATAAATTTGCAGAAGAAACCACTACAGGAGCTTTGATGGCCAAGTTAACCTCCACCATGTGTTCAAAGGAGAAGGTTAAAGACTTTAATCAAAGTTTCACCACTATCCTAAACAAATTTCAGCTCGAAGCTAAACCCACTCAAGAGTTTCAAATCGAAGTATATGCTAATGCTCTCCTAGATTCTATTTCCATGTTTGTGAAGAGGGCTTCCAAAACAACCTTAGATGAGAATTTTGAAGAAGCCAAAACAATATAATTTCAAATTAAGGGATGTAAAGAAGGCAAGGTATCACTAGTTAAGAAGGAAGTTCAACCTCCTCTGAGGAGAGGACTCCTATTGACTAGACCCCTAGGGAAACAAACACAACAAAGTCCCAAAAAGGGAAGTGGAGACATAGAAGACCTACAATGCATGGTTAATAAATTCTCAAATGAAATCATAGACATGAAAAGAAGTGCGGGGTAAGGAAACCAAATCCAGAGGCCCTATAAAAAAAAATTTAAAATAAATCCATCGTTCAAATGATTGAACCCCCCCCATCCAACTTAAACATTGATCTAGAAAATGTAGCATCTGACTCTTTTTGTACCTATCACCAAGAGAAACACTTTGAAAGAGACAATGGGTGCATGCCATGAATTTGATGGCCAACCGGTTTCTAGATTAGTTTTCCCTAATCAAACAATCAAGCGGATCAATTATGCATATTGTTGATCAGGAAAAAGTCGATCCACCGGAAGAAATAACCATGTTGATATGGGACCTTGGCCTACCTATGCCTTTCGAAGACCTATTTGAGGTTCAAGAACCACCCGCAGAATTCCTAGCTGTGAAAACACGAAGTAGGGGTTATCCTGTCTCAAATGACCTTACTATGGCCCAAACTTTGGGAGGAAAAGCAGCTCCCAATCACCCAAAAACACCTTTTTTCCCCGAAGAAACCCTATAAACATCCATACATGAGAATCACCCAAGGTAGACTACAACATAGTAGAATATTTGAAAAAGTTGAAGGAAAATATATCGGTCATGGACATGTGTAGAATCCCTCAACGAAAGGACTTTTTGTTACAAGCATTGAAATCAGTAGAAAATCCTACAACAATCATTGATCAAGGAGAAAATCTAACTCCCACAGATCTAAGAAATAAACCAACTGTGAACGTATTCTCTGAAGATAAGAAGGGAAAACCTTTTGTCCCACCGTTCCTTTTGACATTTGAAGTCTTCAACAAAAACCTCCATAACTGTTTGGTTGAATCATGATCATCCTCTAATGTTATTCTTTGTCTATATGCAAAAAATTAAACGCAGTCCCTCTCAAAAGTGATAAACATGTGATACAACTAGACAGAACCCAGGTAAAAGTTATGGGAGAACTCAAAGATTTAATGATTAGAATGACGACTCACCTGAAATTTGTTCAAGTAATTAACATCATTGTAGTAGATATCTCAGAAGCTTATGGATTTCTACTGAGTCAAGATTGGTCTGAGAAGTTAAACAAATACTTTAGTATAGACTAGGCTCACATTTGGCTGTCATTAAAGAGACACATCAATATGATCAGAATTGATAGGGAAAGATATCTAAAACATATTGTCGCCGACCTAGAAACCCTTAATGAACCCTCATCGGCATATTTCCCCGTGCTAGGAAATTATTCATGTGACTCTGAGTTCGGAAATTCCCCCCCCCCCGGCCTCTCATTTGATGTCCCTCTTACTCAAAACTCTGAAATATGTTTTCAAGAAAATTTTCCAACGATGGTGGAGGAAACCCTCTTCTGTCAGGAACAGGCGTTAAAAACCACGGAACATATAGGAGGAAAGGAGGAAAGTGATAAGAAAGAGGAATATGATAGGTTGTGAAAAAAAATTGGACCTTATACTTCGATGGATCTAAATCGCAAGAAGGGTCAGGGGCAGGTTGCATCCTCATTGATCCAAAAGGTAAACAAAATTTTCTTTCCTGTAGGCTAGAATTTGAATGCACAAACAACATCGTCGAGTATGAAT
>ML777734.1:365598-408652 GCA_009831015.1 Picea engelmannii
ACCACCCATCCCTGGAGCCTCTCATGTGTCAAAATTTAAAGAAATTACTAGATGCCAAGATTATCTTCTAGGTTAGACACTCTACTTGGGTAGAAAATTTGGTTCCTGTCAAGAAAAAGTCTAGAGAGATCCGTCTGTGTGTGGATTTCAGAAACCTCAATAGAGCATCTGAAAAGGACAACTACCTAGTCCCACCGATGGAAAAACTCTTGCTGACAGTGTCTGTTTCAAAGGTTTTCTCCCCGCTGGATGGTTTTTCAGGTTACAACCAAGTTCTAGTTTCAAAGGAAGATCGATTGAAAACTTCCTTCCGAACCAAGTGGGTAACATTTTCTTATAAACGCACGCCCTTTGGGTTAATCAATGCAGGGGCCACCTTCCAAAGGGACATGGACGTAGATTTTTGGGGACTAATCAATAAATGTGTGGTAGTTTATTTGGATGATGTGACTGTGTATTCAAAGAATAGAGAAGATCACATCCAACAACTAACCCATATTTTCGAGAGGTGTAGGAAATACGGTATATATTTAAACCAGAAAACTATCTTTGGTGTCGAGGAAGGGAAAATTCTAGGTCATATTATATCTCAAGCAGGGATTCACATATACCCAAAATGAATTAAGGCGATAGTTCAACTTCCCTTTCCCCACAAAAAAAGGTTATGCAATCCTTCTTTGGGAAAATTAATTTTGTGAGGAAGTTTACTCCCGATTTGACTGAAACCATCAAACCCTTACAAAAAATGATCCACAAGGATGTTGAGTTTAAGTAGGATGATGAACGAAAAAGTGCTTTCAGCAATATTAAGACTGCAATATCTCAAGCTCCAGTATTGTGAAGCCCCGACTTTGGAAAATATTTCTTCCTCTACACTTTTTCTTCCAACCAATCATTAGCTGTAATATTGACTCAGAAGGATGATGGAAACAACAAGGCCCTGGTATCATTCATGAGCACTAATCTCCAAGGGTCCGAACTGAATTACCATGCTATAGACAAACATGCTTATGCAATGTACAAGGCAGTGAAACACTTCAAATCTTACATCCTTAAGAACTATACCAAATTCATCATGCCTCACCCTGCAGTCTGACCCCTATTCACTCAACAAGATATGGGGGAAAGAAGAGGAAATTGGATGGAAGTAGTTAAAGAATTTGATCTAGATATAAAACCTACTAAACTGGTTAAGGGACAAGGGTTATGAAAACTAGCAGTTGAAGCCTAGGACCAAATAAATGAAGACACCATGTGGGAGAATGAATTGGAATTATGGTGTGGTGAAGCTTCATACGTTTCCCCTGGCCGAGAGTCGTGGTATAAGAAAATGACTTATCTCTTGCATCATGGAACTTTCCCAAAAAATATAAAACCTAGGGAAAGGAGAGCCCTCGGGTTAAACTCAACACAATATTGCCTCATAAATTCAACTCTATTCCGTGTTAATTATGATGTGGTACTTTTAATATGTCTCCAACGTGAAGATGTAGACAAAGTTCTGAAGGAGCTCCATGATGGTCCTGTAGGTGGACATTTTGTAGGAAACACCATTGCTCAGAAAATGTTGAGAGCTGGCTATTATTGGCCTACTCTGTTCAGGGATGCTCACACATACGTTATAAAATATAAAACTTGTCAAATAAGCGTGGGGAGGGAAAAGAGAGAAGTTGTCCCACTCCAACCTATGGTTGTTTCCATGCCATTAGAACAATGGGGTTTATATATCATAGGAGAAATTACATCGATTTCTTCAAAACAACATAGATACATACTAACTACCATAGACTATTTCATGAAATGGGAAGAGGCCATCCCTCTGACTCATGTAAACGAAAAGGTGGTGACCCAATTCATATAACAACAACTGATCATAAGGTTCGGTGTGCCTTCTTTCCTTGTTTTTGATAATGCCGCTTAATTTTCTTCCACCCTATTGACATAGTTTTCTCTAGATAAAGGAATCATAATTAGATACTCTGCAAACTACTATCCACAGGGGAATGGAGTGGCATAATCAACCAATAAGAACATAGTGAGGATATTAAAGAAAACAGTTGCAGACAATCAAAGGAACTGGCACAGTTCAATCCATAACACTTTATGGGCTGATAGAGTAACACCCAAGGAATCTATAGGCAATTCCCGGTACTTTATGGTATACAGACATGAAGCCATTATCCAAAACGAGCTATATCTTCCATCTCTTCAACTTACTCAGGATTCTAGAGGACAACCCTCATCAGTGATACAACAAAGAATTGATACCCTCCTCATGCTAGAAGAAGAAAGGAAGAAAGAAAAATCAAGGTTCATAGCTCATCAACAGATAGTTAAAAGGTGGTTTGATAAGCATAAGGATAAAGAGAATAATTTTGAAGTGGGAGACTTAGTCCTAAAATGGGACAAAGAAAATGAGCCAAAAGGAAAACATTCTAAGTTTCAGAATCTACGGCTAGGACCTTTTCAGGTGGCCAAGAAAATTGGGGTAGGAATATATCAGTTGACGAATATGAGGGGGGAACCTAATGCCCTCTCGATGAATGGACAAGACCTAAAACAATTTTTCCATTAAAAAAAACAATAATAATAATAAAAATTATGTGTATTTTCACGATGTTTTGTTTTAGGTATGTCGATTGTAGAATGCATTTTTGTTTTTCTTTCTTGCTATAGTACTTCTGTGCTTTTGAAGAATTTTGTTTAGAAATACAGTGGTTGACCTCAATTCATGCGATATGTCTAATTTTGTTCCTGACTCATCACTCACATACAACACAAGAAGCGTTGGGAGACCTGCAGTGGTTTTAGAGGAGTTATCTATCTAACCTGTGCAGATGAAAAAACTTGGAAAAGTGATGAAGTGTCTGCCTGGTGGTCTGGTAAAACCTTAAGGGAATGGTGGCAATATGGAAAGGAGTACATGTACCTCAAAGACAGAGCTAGCAAAAATTCACCTTAACCATCTCATTTTGCAAATAACAGACGTCCTCCTCTCCCACTCGCTCAGGGAATTATGCCGAAATAAAATCAACTATATCAAATGAGTGCACAGTAGGAGATGGTATGCAGATCACTCTTCCAGGGCTATGGACACTCGATGGAAGTGGAGCAAGTTCTGTGACATCGGGGTGACTTCGTCGGGGCTATGGACGTTCGCTGGTAGTGGAGCAACACCGTAGCAAGCGAATGATGATAACTAAAAGGCCTGGTGCTAGTGAATTATTTACTTGACTCTTTTCAAAGAGGGCATGAGTCAGAGTTACAGGAAACAAAGGTCGAATAAAGGTTGAAAAACCCACAGGCAGGCTCGGGTGCACCAACCAAGGAATTTCAAATGTAAGGATAAAAGAGGCTCCGATAAAAACCAGTTAAGTACTTAACCATCTTCTACATCAGCTGAGACCAGGGAAGGTATAGAGATTCTTCTTTTTCCCAGTAAGCTGCCATCTGTTGAGCACTCAATTCACCCTAAAAAGCCTTATCAAATTTCTTACTTTTTGGGTACCACTTGATCTTCTACACTGTCTGATTCGATTTAATTTTTGAGAAGTGTTTTGTCTTTGCCTAATTTTCTTGTCTATCATCACCTATTCAAGCTTGTTTGAACTTGTGAAACCCCATGACTAAAATAATTTAACACCGAAATTAAGAAGCGTCAGTCAAACACTGCACCCAATGCATTCAATTTCGGTGTCGAAAAGAATTAAAGTAAGTATAGGAACCATTCAGAAACAATAGTCGTCGAGTGTCGATATTCATTGGCATCAACAGTAGGGATTTTTGGTTTGCGTTAGGTTTTTCACATAAAGATATCATTGGTAGTCAATTCCCTATTGACATTGGCGAAATATGAGGATGAAAGACGTTATCGAAGAAGAAAAGAAATTGTTGATAATCAATGCCTGACGCACTTTGTTCGAATCGGGGAAAATCCAAAAGGATAACAATGAACATTTCGACCATGATAAAGTTATCTTCGATCATCGATCTCTGATGCATTTTCTGCATCAAGACTTTTTGCAAGAGCCAATTCGAAAGAGATTTGGTGGGATTATCATCGATTGTCGATCCTTGGCACTTGTCGACATTGGCGGGCTAAGGTTTGTTTTAGAAAGAATGACTTAAGGAAAGTACCGACTCTGAGTAACATGAGCGAATTGAGTCACTGGTCTCCAATACCACATGTCTCTACTAGGTGAGAAGTTTGTACGGTCTATTCTTATCCTGAGTCATTTTTTGGTTCCTTAGGTCCTAGTCATGCCTCCTAGTCATTTTTTCCACGTCAGGACTGTACGAAAAGATCAATCGATGTCAGAGATTTTGCAGGATGATATCAATGAAAACGTTCGTAGTACAACCCCGATACCCGATCCACCCACTGAAAGAGAAACATGACGAGATGTTTTAGCATTAGATACGATCGGATTTTGGGCATTTAAGGAGCTAATTAATACCTGATCTGCATTAGATGCTACCTCGTGCGCTAGTTAAGAAACAACAATTTGAAATCATTGATAGACCAAATTACCACCCGTGCCCACGCCGTCAACCCACATTGAATTTAATTTTAAACATCTTTGAATATATGGAGACAAATTTAATGTAATTACACACATACCCGAATTGAATGGTTGATGCGACACAGTAAGATCACCCTTGTTTAAATCTCTAAAATTGTTGTAAACAAATTCATTATGTGCGTAAGTGAATTCTAGAGTGTCTGAAGGAGAAAAGAAATCAACTCAAGAATTGTACTAACCCTTTTGATCATTAGAATAAGGTTTAACAAGCTTATGAGGTATGTATCCAAGTCTAGAAATTCATTGGCTATAATTTTTATATGGTCATCCGATTTTTTACACTCTAAAAAATCTGCTCAAGTTGCAGGAACTATGCCATCGAGAAAGCCAACCACCAGACACTCTCCAAGAGCACGAAATATAAAATTACCAGAGACATGCAAGGGTTCTTCCCCAGGGACCGCGAGGCAATTGGAATACGCTCCTAGGCCAGAGTCTGTCATCAAGACAACAACAAAGAAAGGTTTCATCCAACCTCTAGCCTTTGGTGACATAGAGGAAAGAACTAGATCCAAGATAATGATCACACAATGGGGGGATCTCTTCAATAGGATTAACATAGAAGAATACCCAAAGTATGTCCCACATAGCGACTCAGACGTAAGGGCGCTCGATGACCAGGTTTTCCCGAACATCTGATGATCGTATCTACACATGGTGGCGAGCATAACCCCTGTTTTCCCTTGCATAGAGGTCTTGAAGTGGCTCATCGACCACATAGACACACAAAAATGTTTAATAAATGATGAAAATGTTGGGTGTGTTAGATTTTTCCTCCCAGTTGAAGTACAAAAATATTACAAACTCAGAGACCCAAAGGAGCAACTAAACATAGACTTCGTCGTGAAATTATACGAATTCCACGACACCAACGGGGTGATGGTCTCATGGTGGAAGGAGGACAACAAATTTTCCAACCGGACAAATGGCTAGTATGGGACAATTAAATTGAGGGATCCATACATCCATTTGATGGCTCTCATTTTCTGATTATACAGAGAGAAGGAATGATCCAAATTTTCAGAGGTATGGATTCCCTTGGCTTACATAGTGGAGATCTTTAGGAGTGGTTTCAACTGGGGAGCAATAATTTATTAACAATTGAGCATATGTGTACAATAGGCTCAGACGTTGAAGGAAGGAGAGACACCATATTTCTACATGGCCTCGTACCTTCTCAATGTAATGTGTGCAAGGAACGTTTTCGTCGACATGAATATGAACTGGCATGTCGCAGAGCTCCTGGTCCATGTCTACTTCAACGTGTTATGGGAGAACAGGTATAATAAATATTACACATTCATCTTCAATGAATTCATCGCGGACATTTATTTTATTATTTTTAAGAAAGAATGACCAAGACTATCGGCGGCAACCAAGAAGATGATAGCCAAGGTAGGCCATTGGTACCTGGAAAAACACTCAACCTACATCAGGGTGTTTGGGGAAACCAGAGCACCACATATCTTACCCACTCATGTCTCAGACCGGCTCGTCATGGGAGAAATTTGTTATCAAACCATCATGTAAGGCTATAACACCACATTAGTCAAAGACAAAAAAACGAGAATTCATACCCTACGATTTCCATGTGAGGTTCTATCTGGAGAAGGATACTTATCAATCCAAAAAAGAAGGGCTTATCCAACTAGAATTCAGGTTCCCGACAGGCCTATTCCACAAGCATGACCTTAAAGGCCGGGTTCTCCAACATGCTTCGCAAGTATCATCTCGCTGACCTTATGCTCACGATAAGTTTGAGGATGAAGTCTTTACAGAGAATGTCAAGGACTAGGATGAGGTAATGCAGAGGATGGACAACCCAAGAATGACCAGGTTTAAGGCCATGAGCATGAATGAACAGGTGGAAAAAGTAGAGCAGTTGGCTCAAGAGGCCCTCAGAACCAGGGAAGAAATCAGAGCAGTAGAGGCAACAGAGGTGCAAAGAAAGGGATTGTTCTTGATGGAAAAGGAAAAAAGAATAATTGATCAGCTGCAGAATGACCCAGAACTCGTAGGAATGACAAGGGTTCCTTCCTAAAACCAAATCGAAATCTGAGTAGGTCCAAGTGACCTAGAGCTAATACAAATTGAAGAAATCACCGAGAAAGAGAACCCTAAAGTGCCCCCACCACAGATCATATCATCAGGGGATATTTCAACCCAACCTAAGACAACGAGTGCACCAGGGAGGACAAGTGGACAGAACCCATTGCATGACTTAATAACTATCTATGATGATGAGTGTATCCCAAAAGTTTCTCTGGTCACTCCGGTGCAAATCACAAAGGATACAAAGCCTGAGAGACAATCCACCCTGGGTCTCAAAGCTCCAGTTTAGAGCCATCTACAGATCGAGCATGAGGCAGAAATTTCCTTACACACCGAGCCACTTGACATACCAAAAAATCCAATGGACAGCTCGAGGGATGAGTTGGGATCGGACGAACTAGAAGAATAAATTCCAGAGTAGGAAATCGACATCTCAATAGCTAATTATCAAGTAAGTATCGAGCATGCCCCTAGTTCATGAAAATTGGCTAGTACTTTACCTCTCGATGAGAAAAAACCATAGGATGAACTTTCAATACATATGGAAGAGGTTCAAGAAACCAACCTGGAACATATTTAAACCGTCGGGAGCCTGGGAAACACGCTTACTTGGGGAGAGCAACAAATCCATGAACCCATGGATGAGTTCGCCAATATATAAGACATCACCTATGAATGAAAGAGGAAATCCATCATGAAGAGAACCACCAAGAAAAAGAGGCTTACTCTAGACAACTCTATCCTCATCACCACAGAGGAGAAATTGATTAGCACAGAGCATGCCAAGACATATGAGCTTATTGGCGTAGGGATGGAAATCACAGATGCCACCCTGGATAGAGCAAGGAAAGATGAATAGGATTTGGCCGCTGCACTGAAGGAGTTGAAGCATCTTTTCCACTTGACAAAATATTATTAGGAATCCACGTAGGCCACGGTGTTCTTGAGAAGTGAATTCCAGGATGCCTACAGTAAATTCACAAATGAGAGGCATATTTTCACTGTAGGGATAGCCGACTTCCAATAAGACACCCTCATGGTGTTGGCAACGTTCAAAGATATGGAAATATGGTTTGAGAAAGCACACTAAGTTGTGGAAAGGATTGATTACATCAGCATTGTTCAACAGGGTTGAGATGCCGAAGAGCACGAAATTCAGGTACTAAGGGATAGTAGCATCAACCGCATAAATAATTTGGCCCAAGAACCTCATGAGGAAATCCAAGAGAAATGGGTTGAGTGCGAAAAGAGCTAGAACAAGATCAACTGGGTGATGAGAGACATCGGCCTCCTAGAACTTGACACACCTGATGACTTTGTCAACTTGCATGACATAGTCAAATTACATGCCGAACAAGACTCATCATGGGATGGAGAGATAGAAAAGGTGGCGAACATGGTGCCAGGTCAAGTGCAACAGTTCATGGAAAACCCGATCAAGGCTAGGACTATGTTCCAGGAGTTAAGTTCCAGAGTAGTCAAGTATCGAGCATGGGCAATAGAGATAAAGGAAATCCTTTTGGCCCCAATGGACCAACACAGATTCCCATATGCGAACACATGTGAGGATCTCTTCATCCAGTGGTCGAAGTATGAGAAGAGTCATCCACTCAATGAAACCATTTGGTGAATCTTAGAATATTGAGTGATGAAAGCGCCATGTGGAGATGTTTTTTTTTACTTATATTGCACTTTTGATAGTTTTTTTTAGTTAATAATACATTATAAATAGGAGGATCAAACTGTTAGCAAGAGGTTGATGGTTTTTGCAAAGACCCTCATTTTTGGATTTGTAAAGAACTATTTTGTAGTTGCCTTAATTGAGAAGTCATGTTTATGACCAGAGACAAGTTTGTGTTTTTCATCAAAAGCGTGTGTGATTGGATCTGAAGAAGAATTATTTCTGATTTTATCTCATGAATGGATGTTGTAACGAGTAAGAGCCTCTGAATCTGTTGATAAGTTATCTCATTCAATATTTTTATAGTTCTTGTCTTTAATGATGAAAAGTAAATCATTGTGTTAATATGTGATTGATGATTAGAGTTAAGGAAACTATTTTTCTTCCCATCGTTTATTGCATGTGTGTTTTCTTTTGATAATTGTATCTCAGTCAATAATTGGAGCGCCAACAGGTTAATGTATTAGTACTAGACTGGTTGTAGGTGTAAGAATCATTGTCTACATGCTTGAGTATGAGGGTTATCCTGAGCTTAGCCTTGTTCATTAGTTAAGTCCTTTTCCCTCATTTGGTGCCAATCATAAAAACTAGGTTTTCCTCTAAGTTTGATTATGATCAAACAAAAGCTAAATACCAGCATTACACATACAAGAAAAACATTAGATTAACAAACAAATTTCTAACTTTGTCTTTTAAAAACAATCAATGTGTGTTTCCAACATGAGCTCAAAACATGATTCACAAGCTTAAAAAAAATATTTTCAAGTGTAAGGGATTACATTAGATGCAAGATTCAATAGAAAGAGATCCATGGCTAGAAATTGCATTGTAAAAACCAAGTTCATTTATTAAGGAATGTGTCTTGAAGTTTCTCTTCTTCATTAGGATTTTAACATCCATTGTTTGGTTCCAAAATAACTAAAATATAAACTCAAGCACTAAACAAAAAAAATTATATGTGTTGATTTATGATTATTTTATGTCTCATTGACTAAACTTAAATGTTTACATTGAATGTAGAATTTTTCCTAAAAGGAGAGTGTAGAAGATAGCATATTAAAGAGATATCGTGGAGAAAATGAGGTGCCATTGTAAATATAATGACAAATGCATTGTAGTTTTCAACCCATAATTCTTCTTTTATGTTGTTAAGTTCACTAAAAGGTGAATTTCTAGGGAAGTGGAGTGGTGGATATGGAGGAAAGGAGGGAGAAGCCAAAGGGGGAAGTGATAAATGTTGGAAGGGAGGAGGAGAGGAGGTGAGGGAGGGATAAATAAGAGAGGGATATCAGTGAGACTAGGGGAGATATGCATGAGGGGGTGGGATGAGAGGGGAAAAGAGGGAGGATGTGAGAAGAGGAGGAGAGGAGGCAAGAGAGGGACATAGGAGAAGGGGTTATGTGGTGGGATAGGGAGATAAGGTGAGAATATAGGGAATGTGGATGGGCATGGGAGGAAAAGGGTGAGGGTGGAGAATAGAGGGAGATAGGTGAGACTAGGAGAGGTCGGAATGAGGGAATGGGGTGAGAGAGGAAAAGGGGGAGGAGGTGAGAATAGGTAAAGGGTATATGGGTAGGGGAGGGGGAACGATGGGAATGGAGGATAGGATGAATAGAGGGGGCTATAAATTGAGCATAGGTAGGGGCCCAGGGGTAGATGAGGCTAGTGTTTGAGCAAAGAAAGGGACAAAGGGGTAGAGGGGGATAAGGGTTGGATGGAAGTGGGATAGGGGTAGAGGTTGTGGTTCAGTGGTTGGGAGCCACTTTTGCATTGCATTGAAACTTATGAAAAATGAAGAATAAGAGGGGATATATTGTATTATTCTTATTGTAAAATAATTTACTCCCATTTAATCCATTAAGTGAGGATAAATTATAAATTTACAAATTAGCTACATACACTTAGAGGGATTTGAACTCTTGCAAGGGGGGGGGATTTTTTTGTATTATAAGATATCTTCTCATGTGAAATATAATGTAATAATTAGTTTATTTTTTATACATATGAATGCAATCCCAATCCTATCTTTTCAAAAATTATTGGGGTGGTGTTGAAAAACATTGTTTCTCTTATTGATGGGCCTTCATGTGCCAATAATTATTTGGATAACCTAGGCACACCAAATGAAAATAATGTTATACTCGTTCATTAATAACAATTATAAACCATTTATAAATGAATTAAAAATTTAACAAAAATAAAAACAACACACATACCTCAAAATAGAAAATAAAATAATAAACAACCCACATACTACTCTACTCACCTATCATTATTCAAGTAGACCATTAGGATCACTTGTAATAGTAATGGTCTACGTTAACTTCTTGTGCTTAGAGTAAGACAAGAAGTATTGTGCCTTTGGTGAGTTCTTCCTTGTCATTACTTGTAGTTGGAGGTTTGTACCAACAACTAAGTTTTTATAGTGGTATAGAACTTCACATGATCTAAAATATTGAAATACATAACCACCTTTATTCTATGTTATTTCATCTTATGTCTTGTATTCTCCTTAAATAATCACTGACCCAATTGGAAATTGAATGCCTTCAAAGTCCATTACTAATACAAAGAGGGTTTTCTTTCTCTCTAAGTGGCGTGCCAACCAATAGTTAGTGTCGCATTCATTACCTTTTGGGGAAACCACTACATATATATTCCTTGCAAAAAATGGAGTGTCAACATGTGATATCACTAAATCAGAAAAGAATACTACATTCTTTATAATTAATCAAAATTAATAAAATATTCACTAAAACTAGTTGTACAAGATCTAAGACATGATAATTTGGTGAAATAGTTGATTGGTCATCCTCCAACTAGGATAATTCAATAGGTATATGTTGACCAATGGGCATTGATACACGATACCATCTATCAACCCAATCCATGGATTCACAATCGTCTCATTCACTATTTCTACATGGAACACAGAAGAAATAAAATTTTATTTTCCATATTTCAACTATAACATTATCTAATGTTTAAGGTGAATTAAATCCACTAGTTCCTTGGATTATTTTACATTCATATGTATTGGAGCAGGAAATTTTGGGAGTTAAGCATAGGAAGTGAGGTAAAATGGACCAAAGGAAACAACACGTGCCAAAAAAGAAGGAATCCCAAAGAGACAAAGGGAAAATTAAGCAGTGCGCCATGAAAGAAGGAAGATCAATGCAAGGAATGGTTGGATTGAAGACCAACCGCGCGGAAGGAAGTTAGAAAGTGTAAAAATGGAGTCTACTTAGAGTTAGTGTTTTGGAATCATAATGTAAGGATTTTAACACATTTTGTAGTATAAATATGATGTATGCAGTATATAGGAGATAACTTGGCATGAGCTACCCTAGAACTTATGCACGACGAGTCTATTTTGGAGATTCCTTTTTTAGTATGAGTTTTTATATTGTTGAGAGTTGTAGAGCTCAGATGGAATCAATGGTGAGATGTAAATGAGCGTTAGGTTGCAAGTTATGGATCTTGGTGCATAACACTATTACATCACATGTACAATTATTAAACCATATGATGTAATTCACACAACACTATTTTGATGAAGAATGAATAAAGAAGAAGATATTTTTGGATGTAGCCCAAGGGGGTTGAACCACGATTAAATGATGTGTTGTAATGTGTCTAAATGATTTTTTTGTTTCTACAATTATAAATGAATGGTTAGATGAATGCATCTGTTAGGGTTTATTTGTAGGGAGCACTGAAATGAGTATGCATAATAGACGATGTTGAATGAATAAAATGGTAGATGAATGTTATGGTAGAATGAATGTTAAAGTAGAAAAGTAGTAAAAATAAAATCTCTGATCCCTTCCATGACTAAATACATTTACATCCTGTAGTCACCCATAAACCATCTCAAGTGAGACTACACTATGCACTCTGTGCGCAGTGTAGATTTCTAGTTTACCAAAAGGGACGATGGTGAAAAGGTTTTTTTTAGAGAACTAAGGTAGAACTCGGGTTATCCCATACATCCAACAAATGGTTTTGTTGTCAGCTGGAACTTATAAGGATAGCTTGGAAGGGGTTTCGTGAAGAAGATGTAGTGGTAAAACAGGATGTTTAGGCCATGGAATCCTATGAAGAAAGAGATTGAAAGATGGTTGGAGACAAAGAAGTTAGAGTTCACACAGAAAGATAATAAGGGTTCCAGGTACACACTGCACCAATATCTGCAGAGGTATGTGTTTACTGATTTTCATGAAGCATATTTATGTTATTTTCTAGAATTATTACAAGAGTGGATATTGAGGTTGAAAGATACCCATATGACTAATCGGATCATGCTAGTAGAGTGGATTGTTAAAAATATTTCATGATTGGAAAGGGTTAATAAAAAATTCACACGCGTAGTAGATTTTTGTTTAGACAATATTATTGTGGAGTTTATTAATGAGTTTGAAGTAGATATAGCGAAGTCATATACTGTTGTAGAGAAGGATTTCTTGAGGGGACCTAGAGGGAGGTACATCCGATCACTTTTCACATCAATCAAGATCTTACTACATGATAAAGGTGTGATGACCATGGAATCAAAAAACTATATCACTATGCGTGCATGGGGGAGTTGGGGGAAGCACTAAGGAAGATCTAAGATATGGAGAAGGCTCTGGAGATTATCCAGAAGAAGGAGTAAATGGAGCCCATCATGATGGATGATGAACAGACAAAATATATTATAAGTAAATCCTGTGTGACGCGCAGTGAACGAACCTACCAGTATAAGATGAATAGAAAAAAGAGGGAAGTAGTTGAGCGAGAGGGCTTGGATAGCTATGAGAAAGAGGTAGAGGACATCTTCTACATGGGGTAGATTTAGGATATATTGTGTTCCACACATGAGAGGAAAAACATAGGTCATGGGTCTGGCGCAGAAGAAGGCTCTCAATTCCAGATCCCAATTAGTGTGGAACCCACAACCTCATGTGCGACTAAGACATTTGAAGAAGAAAAAAAAGTTAACCAACAAGTGATTAGTGGTAGAAGAATTTTTACAAGACATGGGTGTAGTAGCAGAAATGCAAGTCCAACAAGTAGCATTCAAGTATCTACACCATGTGGAGTTGGTAGTTCAACAAATTTCACAATGGAAGGACAAGATCCAACTATTAGGTTACTAGAGTTCTGAGGGGACGGGTCAGATGATCTAGAAAAAGATTTGTTTATCTGTGAGAAGATATGGGTAGAAAATTAAATTACATATGAAGATACAAAGGTTGCACAGTTGGAAATCACATTCAGAGACCGCACATTATATTGTTACATGGGTCTCGCAAAAACTATCCAACGAGAATGCCTACAACTCTAGCATAGGTGAAGAGGAAGTTAATAAATGAATTTCAAAAGCCAAGCTCAGAAGACCAGTTTATGAATGAAATGATAGAGATTAAGACGAAACTAGGAGAATCAGTCTAGGAAGTGGACTAGAAGTTCAAGAGGCTAAAAGGTAAGTTAAAGTACTTTATTACTGATACACATCATAGACAATTGTTTGTTAATTCTCTGATACCACACTTGAAGTATCCTTTGAGACAACAAAAATTCCAAAGTCAGGCTGAGGCTCTGTAGGAATCCTTACAGCTAGAGGAAAAATTATACAAGCATACAGATCCAGTTTTGGAAGAGATGAAGCAAGATCTGAAGAACTTAACATTCCAGTTGAATCAAAACAAAGGAAAGGAGAAAAGAGAAGATGTTTGGTGTACAATGTGAAGGACAAAAGGCCATCATAAGAATGAGTGTCCATTATTTGCGTAGTATATAGGAGTGGGTGTGAAAAACCCTTTAGCTTTAGGAGGACTATGGTGTGATATCTGTAAAAACACATTGGCATGATCCCTACCATTTCCCCCTAATGCAGAAATATCAGACAGTACCGAAGAGTACATTTTGTAACTTTTGTAAGTCAATTGGACACAAAGACAAGGAATGTAGAACCTTGGAGATGATGAAAGAAAGGATTACATATACATATAGGGTGTAGGCTGAACATGTAATAGGAAAACCTACACAACAACCATAGAATATCAATGCGCATCATCCACAGTACAATAATGCACAACAGTTTGCAACACAACCATAATATAATGCACAATAGTTTCAAGGGAAACAACAATGTAATCCCGCATAGTAGTGCACAACACCATCGCATTACAATAATGCACAACCACAATATAATTAGGTACATCACTATAATACACCATGCAGAGATGATCAGGGCAACAAAGGAGGCTTCAGAGGAGGAGGTAGTGGAGAAAGAGGCTTTGGAAGAGGTCAAGGACTAGTAGTTTGTCATAAATGTCTGAAACCAGGGAACTATGCAAGAGAATCCCCACAACCACCTATGACATGTATGTATTTTCATGTATAATACCATGAAATAGAAGACTGTCCAACACTTTTGATACAAATATAGGACAAGAGGAACTAGACCAATCAGAATGTACAATGGATTGTTGTGGAAAATAGATAAAAGGATGACAAGAATATTAACATAGTTACTAGAGGGGGAGCTAATACAAGAGAATATGTAGCAAAGAAGGATCAAGATCAATACCAGTAGGTCAGGAAGAATACAATGCATGAACATAAGTTTTATGCGCGCATAGAGAAATAGATATTCAAGGGACCTAGACAAGAAATTTTGAAGGAAACAATTATGATTACGTGAGGCACAAATCTAGTAGATGAGATACCAGTGTATGACATGCCTCCATTATTCAATCAAACCAACAAAGAGGAGCTTGCAGAGAAAGAAAGTAACTAAATAAACTTTTTGGGATCTTGTGTAAAGTTGCTAAATGATAGAAACTCTTTACAAATACTGCAAAATCTGTTAGAAACTTGTCATCCTGGTGAAGAAAGGGTGAAGAAAGTGAATCAGGTTTGAAAGAAGATAAGAAAAATCCAAGAATTCAGGCAGAATGAAAACATAATATGTTTCAACATAGGGGATATCATACTAGACTTAGGTTCTGAAGTCAATGTTCTGCTAAAAAAAACTTGGGAAGCTATGGGAGAACCTCAACTGGGGTATTCACCTATTCAGTTGAAGTTACAAAATCAGCACAGAGTAATGCCAATTGGAAGATTTAAAGGAATTCTAGTAGATCTAGATGGGGTGTGAACCATCGTAGACTTTCAAGTCATTGACATAGTGGACAATACTTCTCCATATCCAACATTGTTGGGTCTAGATTGGGATTTTTATAACCAAACTATTATCAAATTGAAGAAAAGTAAGATGATATTTTAATATGGAGAATACATATTTATTGCACCTTTGGATCCCTTAGAAGGAGGAAGGTATGTGGAACCTGCGACAGACAATATTCTTACAGAATATGTAAATCAATTATACAGAACTGTTGCACACGAAGAAGATTATATCAACCCAACTTCAAATGACATGCTTAGTTAGAGGAGTATTAGTTCTTGTGCTTCAGACTCTAACACATGACTAGAGAACTGGCAGCAATGACTACATGAATTATCCACCAGAAGATGTGTCTGAATGATGCGCACGTTGAGATGGGTTGGTACAGAGGTAAGAGAACCTCCTACTTTTTATGGTTTGAATGACTTAGAAGAATTTTTAATGAAGTTTGAGGTAGAGGTTATGGAAAATCAGAGATTACTAGCATTAGATATTTTTTTAAAAGCTACATTTGCAAAATGGTGGGGTACACACAAACAAAATATCAACAATTGGTTTCAGTGCAAAAGGTTACTATGCATCAGATTCAATGAAAAATAGGAATATAGATATGAGGAGAAATATGAGGGATTTGGACAACCTCAAGAAAATGTAGATAAGTGCATGGTTCAATGGATATTAGTACCACCAGAATAATGGCCACACCATTTTATTCACACATTAGAAGGAATTCCGAAGAATTGGTACACAGAACAGGAACAACGTAGAGAAACAACTATCTGGGAAGAGATATAGAATAATTTCATAGTTACATTTTCATTTGAGAATGACATCCCAAATATAGATACATTGTTGAAAGTGGTTAGAGAAAGGATATTTGAAGAACCATAATTTGAAATAATCCCATCATATCAGAAGCATACTAGAAATATTGTTAAGCAATTGCTACATTGTTATCACGTCAGAGAAGAAGAACATCCAGCAAAAGATAATCCAAACAATATACAGATCATATAGTGGAAGGTTAAAGGGAAGTATAAGGTCCCAAGATAGATTTAGAATATTATGTGACACCATTGAATATCAAGAAGGTAAACATTGGAACTGTAGAAAACCCAAAGATGGAAAGTATTGGAGATTATTGAGGTAATCAGATAGTAGAAAGGATCATAGAGTTATTGCACAAATACAGTGACTTATTCCTAGTGACATTTTCAAAGATGAAGGGATTAGCAGGAGAGATAGAAGAGATGAAGATCCCTTTGAATCCAAAATCTAGACCTATAATATAGAGATCTTACAGATTGAATCCAATATAGAAAGAGAAAGTGACAGTAGAAATTGATAAGATGTTAGAAGCTGGTGTCATAAAACCTGTGGAAGAATCATAATGGATCAGTCCTATGGTAGTGTAGGAAAATAAGAAAGGTGGGATGAATATTTGTGTATATTGTAGAAAATTGAATGATTATTTCCTACATGATCCTTTTCCTACCCCATTTACAGAAGAGATTTTAGAGAATGTAGGGGATCAAGAAGCTTATTCATTCACATATGGGTTTTCAGGATACCATCATATTAGGATAGAAATAGAAGATATACATAATACAACATTTGCGACATAATGGGGATCATTTTAGTATACAGTTATGTCATTTGGATTGAAGAATGCACCAAATTGTTTTTAAGAGTATTAGTAGCATCCTTTAAGTACTTTATTCATAAGTTTTTAGAAGTTTACTTGGATCACTAGATGATTTTTAGCTTATTAAAGGATCATGATGAAGTATTAATGTTGATGTTGGACAGATGCAGACAATTTCAAATATCATTGAATATCAAGAAATGTATTTTCAACGCACCCTTTTGGATTTTGGTAGGACATGTGGTGTGTAAACATGGTATGTTGGTTGATCCTGCTAAAATTGTTGTCATAGTTAACTTACCACCACCAAATGCAGTACACCAGTTGAAGAGTACACTCAGTCATACATGATATTATAGGAAGTTCATAATGGTATATGCGCATATTAATGCAGCAATGGAGAAGTTGTTGAATAAGGACACTAAGTATCAATGGAATGATGAATGCCAGTAGAGTTCGGTTATTTTGAAGGATAATATGGTTAATGCACCGATTTTAGTGTTTCTAGACTGGAAAAAATAATTTCATGTGCATGTGGATGCATCTACAATAGCATTAGGAGTAATATTGACATAACTAGGAGAAGGTGATATAGATCACCCTATTGCATTTGCAAGCAAAAAGCTATTAGATTCATAACATAACTACAATACTACAGAAAGAGAAGGATTATCTATGGTGTATCATTTTCAGAAATACAGACATTACTTGTTAGGGAAACATTTCAAGATGTTTACAGATCATTCTTCTCTGAGATATTTAGTCAATAAGCCAGTGTTGGGGGGAAGGATGTGCAGATGGATAATTTTGTTCCAAGAATTTGACTTTGAAGTTGTGGGTTAATCTAGGAAGATTGAATAGAGGACCAAATCACTTATCCAAGATAATTAATGGAGAAGAGCCCAATAACTTGGAAGACAACTTTCCAGATGCACAATTGTTTTCAGGACAAATAGATAATGAGTATTTTGTTGACATCATTGAGTTTTTGAGTACATGATTTGCACCAAGAGAATTTACTACTATGCATATTATCAATTGAGTGCAAGTCATTTATACAAACTTGGAGCATATAACATTTTGAGAATATGTGTGATGGAGCATGCAAGGCCTATCATTATAGAAAAAGCACATGAAGGGATTTTTGGAGGACCTTACGCATGAAATACTACCACGAAGGGTTATGGTGGCCAACAATTCATAAGGATTCAAAGGAATACTATCAAAAGTGTGATGTCTATCAAATATTTGGGAAGCCATCCAAGAGGGATGAGATGCAATTGCTACCTTAGCTTACTTTGCAAGTATTTGATAAATGGGCCATAAATTTTGTAGGCCCAATTAATCCACCTTCCAAAAGATCAGAAGCCAAATATATTATTACAACGATATAACACTTGACTAGATTGGTCGAGGCAACACCAATAAAGGACTGCAACATAGAGAATGAAACACACTTTCTATTTGAACATGTAGTGCAAAGATTTGGATGTCCAAGAATATTGTGAGTGATCATGTGACTCATTTTATTAACAATACAATTGAGGCAATGCTTGAAGAGTTTAAGATACATCACCAGAAGAGTGCTCCTTATCACCGTCATGATAATGGAATAGTGGAAGCATTTAACAAAATTTTGGAGAATGCCTTGACAAACATTTGCATTGTGAACAGAGATGATTGGGATTTGAAGTTACTAGTAGTACTTTGGGCTTACATGACTACATGAAAGATGTTAATAGGGCAGACACCCTTTATATTGGTGTATGGAAAAGAAGAAATAGTTCCCTTATATTATTTGATACGACATATATGACAGAAAGGGGCAAAACTAAGGAAATATTGGCTCAACTGATGGAATTATAAGAAGATATAATCATAATAGGTTTCCATTAGGAGGTATAGAAAGAAAAGGATAAAACACAGAACGACATACATATTAAGAAGATGAATTTTAAGGAGGGATATCTGGTCCTTCTGTATGAAGGTAAGTATCTTCAGCACCTAGGGAAACTTAGAATGCCTTGGCTAGGGACATATCAGATAAAGTATTTCACATATGAAGGTGTTGTACAACTGCAAGATCTAGCAGCCAAGGAAGTTCAAGGAATGGTGAATGGTAGTTGACTTAAAATTTATAAGGACAGACGACCTACTAAATCTCAGTAGTTTCATCACAACAAGTAGACTTGTACATATTGTGAATAGTACGAGTTAAAAGAAGAAAAAGGAAGAGAAAAGTAGAAAAATGAAGAAAAAATCCAAAAACAAGTAGTTAGAGGAATAAGTGATAGAAAAATAGCTAAGAATGATAGGGTGCAACAAACAGAAAATTGGTATGACAGAATTCATAAGACTACGCAAAGGAAAATTAAATATCACACGGTGAGATAGATAACAACCTAAAAAGTGGAAAATTGGTGAACAAAAAAGAAAGGATTTGTCAGAGCATTAATGAAAGAGTCTATGAAAAGGGAGAATTCAGGAAAATGAAAAAAACTTATGATTTTTGAGCGACCGAGTGCTACCGGAAAAACCCCCCCTATGGATACACCATGGTTTACAATGTAGCCAAATCAATAACCGTTTAAAAGTCTCCTAATTCTCTAACTACCCCAAACATACCCCAGACTCATACAAGAAAAGCAAAATGAGAAGGATCAGATAATTGTACCTCTACTCTGCATCCGGTGATGATCCTCTCGAGCTTGAAAGCTTCATTGACTACATGCCTCTTCCCAAGGATGGCCTGCATTCAAAGACAAAAAAAAAAATCTACAACCATGCAATTCATACACAAACTGGGGTTAGACGTTAGAATATTAAAACATAAATCATTAGAAAACATTCAACATGCTCCAACTAAAGTTGGTTACTGCTCCATGAACCTGGTCCAGGCTCCTCTTCACCAAGCTCCAAGTGCACCCCATATGGATTACCCTATGAACCTTCTTCTTGGGAAGTAAAATGGGTTTCTAATGGAGGAGGGAAGGAAAATTGGGGAATTCTGAGGCAATTCTCACAAAAGGGCTGCAATTACTTGGGGAAAAGAGGGGATGTGAAACGGGTAGAGTTTCATTGTTCTTATGTCTAGATGTGGAATGAGACCCCAACACATCCTTTTATATGACAAAAGGATGGTTATTCGGTTGGGTGATGGGCTATAGGCGGTGGATTAGTTTGGAAACTACCCAATAGCCCATAATCTCAATTAATTCCTTGCAACTTTTTATTTTTTGCAAATTTTGCAAGTATACGCTGGTTGTAGTGGTGCAACATGCATACGTACGTAGGCTGTAGTGGTGCAACATGTGTATGTACGCGGGAATTATTGGTTCAGGGCATGTACATATTCAAAAAATGGGTTTTTTAGAAGAGAAACTCAATGATGGCTTGACAACAAATGCAAGAGGGCCAAATGCTAGGTATGCATGTGTAGAGAAATTAAGGGTTATAACAGATGGCCCCTAATGTGTGAGGTAAGAAGAGCATCTGATGGCCGAAATACATTGTTGGCCCTTGACCAAGTTTTGAGGATCCTTGGTTAGGTTTGACCTATTTTTGGGACTTCAACAGGCTGTCGAAGGCGGAGCGCAAGACGAAGCAGAGATCGCGGGATCTCGGCCCCTTTTAGGGCCCTTTTTGGAATTTGAGATTATGTAATGGGTATGGGGATGTCGGCCCATGGGTTTACCCATGCTTAGGCCTATTTTGTAATGTATAAATAAGTAGCTAGGCGAAGTAAGTTGAGACCTACAAGTTCGATCTATGCGATTGAAAGTGATAAGTGTTGAGTGGAGATTGATTTTGTGCATATTGTATGAGGCTTACAAAGCTCAGTGCAAGCGAGTGTAATAGATTGAGAAGAGGCTTAGTGCTATAACCTAGCCTGGGGAAGGAGGATCTAGAGAGGTGCCCAGATCTCAGGTCCTCTACGGAGTAGGGTTTTTGTGGCTCTGTGCATGTAACTGATTGAAGAAGCTAATAAAGAATACATAGAGTTGGTGGACGTAGCCCCAGGTGGGGGTGAACCACGTACATGCTGTGTTGCTTTGATTTGTGTGATGTTTTGATGTTTTTGTATGTTAATTTTCTTAGTTCTTTGATATAGATAAATGATAGATAGACATGTTAATGTTGTGTGCTTAATAATATGGATGAATACTAGATCTAGCCTATGTGGATGTGCTTAGTGTTTGAATATAGTAGATATGGTTAAATATTGCAATGCTCTGTAATTAAGGTTTAATTGCGTTGTAAGATAAGATTGGATATTGATGAAATATAACTACTAAGTGCCCTATTAAGGTGTTGCAGTCACAGATCTGTGTCCCAGCTAAGGTTGTAGAAACTGGAGTCCTGAAACCACCCCTGCCTCTACCTCAGGTGACACTTCATATGCTTCACAGGTGTTGCCGAAAGGGCTGGTAGTTAGGGTTTTGTTGGTGCGTTGTTGTTGTGTTGAACCTTGGGTCTTCCCCTGTGCCAACAAATGGTTTCGTTCCCAGGAATGAAACTGTGATTGCTGGGAACTGAGGAAGAAGAATCTATGTGCGAATATCCGACCTAAAATTATGAAAGCTCTGTGTGTAGATCTATTTCCCTAGTGTGTAGCATTCCACTTGACCTCTGAAGCTCTGTGCCAAGAGGAAGGGTCAGATTTTAAGAAAAGAGGTAATATTTGAAAGCTTTGTGCTCTAAGAAAGGTAAAAGTAAGAATTTTTTCTTAAAGAGGTAATATCTCGCAAGCTCTGTGCTCTGATAAAGGTAAGAATAGTGAAAAGTTTTAGATCTGTAAGCTTTGTGCTCTGTTGAAGATAAGATTAGTGGAAAGTTTTGTTTCTAAAGTATGGATCTAGGTATGTTTGATAATATTTGTCCTAGCTTGAAAACTAGGGCATTGATAGATGAAAGAAGATTTGATATGAGTAGATCTGATAAGAATAGTGAAATATATGTTATACCTATGCATAGAGATAATGTTTGGACTAACAAATGGATGCAGGATCCTAGAAAGAATTTTTTGCAGGTTAGCTACTATGATCCTAGTGCGCAGTACAGGAAAGGTTGGGGATCATTTAAAAGAAAACGAGGATTAACCCTTTGTTACAGTTGCAGAAGACTGAGACATCTGGCTAAGGAATGCCCTGGTAGAAGATCTAGTTGTTTTTGTTGTAGAGATATGAACCATGAAGAATTGGATGGCCCTAGAATGATTGCTAAGGTTGAAAGAATGAATATGAACCAAGAAAACCCTAAGGTGGATCCAGAAACTGAGATTATGGCAGAACCCCAGAAAGAATCAGAGAAATTATTGCTACAGATAAAAGAAACCCTGAATGACCACCGACATATCAGCTTATCAGATATATTCAAAGAAAAAGAGTGCATTGAAGAAAGAATAAGAGACTTCGACATTGATTTTGTTCTGATGAGGAAACACATGTGAATATCATGACAAAAAGAACTTGGGAAATTTTAGGGGAACCTTCTATGGTTCCTTCATTGGGAGGAATATGATTATTTAGAGGAAAATTGATAACCCTATGTGGAAGACTTACCTAGATATCTATAAATGCCAATGGAACTTCGACAGAGGAAGATTTTGAGGTTGTTAAATTTATTGAGAACAACGCTCTATTTACTATGTTACTAGGAAAACCTTGGATCAAGAACGACTAGACTAGAAGGGAAGAAGAAGAAGTCTTAGAGAAGAAAAAGCAAGAATTAAAAGATTTCATGACTAGGAGGATCACACAGTTGATTGAAGAACAGGAGAACATATCGAAGCTACTTAGGACAGGAGACTTGGATGTCGAAGTTGGAAGGACACACAAGGTACAGGAGCGTAGAGAATCTACCCCAGCTAGAGAATAAGTATTACCCGTGCACCCTACGAAAGAATCTCAGCAGCACGAAGTTACTATGCCAAAAGAAGACAAGAATCAGAATGGAAAGAGGAATAATGAGATGAAGCTCACCAGAAAGAAGGCTCAAAAGCTCAGCAAGAAGAGAGAAAAGATCTAAAACTTACAGAAGGTTCCACAGGGAACTTTGCAAAGGGAAAATTTACAAAACAGGAACTTCGTCGGGATATCAGAACAACGTCACATGGCACTTCGCCATGGCGAAGCAATATAACCGTTGGGAACCGTATAACCGTTAGACCGACACCCCGAATGGGTAGAAAGGCATTTATGGAAATATAAATCGCCATCAAATTGTTGGGACCACGTCGTAACAAACAAAACTGAGTTAATGGAGGCTTCTCGCCCGTTGGAGTGATTCGTTGCTTTGTTATCAATTTCTTCCATCGAACCTTACACCGAGAACACTTTTGCTAACCGTGAATCTGCACCTATAGATTAGTTGATTCTGCACAGTGATCATTGCGCTATCACCATCCATCCCGTTGCATTGACTAATTACTCTTCAAACCCGAGAGATTCAACCACAAGCGCGTATGTCTGAATAGCTTAGCATAGTCGAAGAGTCTGTGAAGGAGGTACTCATTGACTTCATGAATGAAAGATTAATGTCTGAAAGAGTAATGTTTTTGGGTGTACAAGTGTCGTCGACAAGAGGAGTGCAAGCCTCTCCGTCGACTGCTCACGGATCCAGGCCATCCCGACCAACAACAAAGAAGAGACCCAAGCACAGAGATGACTTAGAAAATGCAAAGCTAATCCCGACCATATTGCTCGATTACGTCTCACCTCTGGCTCACACAGTGAGTTGAGACAGTGTGCCAAGATATTTTGAGTACACCATGGTTACTGCGTACCTCCCGAAGGGGATACGCGCAGTAAGAGCATAGCAAGACAAGATTGCAGTGTTGAATTTTAGTGACTTCAACCTCAGATATCACAAGAACCATAACATGCTCACCCCGTACAAATACTTGACCAAGATGAAGGGGAAGAATTCAAAGATAATCCCCTAGCCATGGACAATGAACCTCGCGTAGTCCACCCTATTGAATGTAATGAAAATGACACACTTCAAAAGGCACCAGGAAGTTAACACATGTGTCAAGCTACTACTTTCATGTTACCATGGTGACTACTTATGGCTCAACCGCTGTGTCACAGTCGATCCAATGTTGATCCATAGGATCATAGGATTGAGTATGCAAGGACCTGATCCACAAGTCTTCTATCCAAGAAAAGCCATAGATCATGCACTATCACAGAATATCAAGGATACATATGATGATGTTGAGAAGGGGACGCAAGGCTACAAGGTAGCTTCCATCCAGAATGGCACAGTGCGCCTAGCATGCCAATTAATTGTAGGAAAGATAGTAAGGAAGAACCAACCCACGCAGGTCACAGTCTTCATCGTTGACGTTGCAGGGAAGTGTGTGGAAGGTCTACAGATGAACTGGGTGAAGTATTTAGTTAATTATCTTGAAATGGACTGCCAAGAAGCACAGGATCAGGGCTATGAATTCCATTTTAGCTGGGTCCTGATCCTCATCGCATTTGTTTCTTTAGAAATGTTGGAAGGTGTGACCTTCCTGGACATCAAGCCATTTGATTCGCTTGCTACGAAGTTCACCACACTCTAGTACTCGAGCGATATGAGAAAACAATGGCAGTTGAACACTGTTTTTCACACATATTACCTCCAGCTGAAGCGATCCATCAAATCTTAACCTCACATGACTCTGAACACCCTATAGAGGTTCTGACCCCTGATGAAGTTCCACACATATCGTCACTTAATCTACATTACAACGTGAGTAGACGATCATAAGGAGGAGCTTCAATCATACTCCAAGCTCATGGAAGAGGACCTTGAGGAGATCACTAAGGACTAGTCAGCAGACCTCCTTATTCCCGCAGACCCTGCAGAGATGTCTAACCCTGACAACCCAGAGATCATGCACAAAGAACATGATACACCCGGAACCAATAGAAGGAAGAAGATTGAAGAGGTCCAAGACTTAAGCAGTGCCTCAGGAAAGACTGCTTCAGTATCACCTAACTGAGGGGGTGATGACGAAGTAGAAGAGATAAATGGAAAAGAAGTTGAACATAAACAAGGTGAAGTAACACTGCCTAGAGATGAGACCGATTCCCTGAAGAAGAGGAAGGTTTCTTCCCTGAAAGCTTCTTCTCAGAAGAAATCCAGAGCCACTGTGACCAAGATGCAGACTATACTCACTACCGATGATTTTGACTTCATCATAGAATCCCTAAACGATTCCTCGTAGGAAATCGTGGAGAAACAAGAAGCCAAGTGGGAGGAAATGTACGACAGAATTGAGGTCAAACTTTGAGTGGTACAACAGGCCCTTCAGTCCATTCGCATGGTGTCCACTGCACCCCCTCCATCGGGAGAACCAGAGTTGGGATATGAGCTAGCCCAGCTCCGCTGAGCCACCCAGGCCTTGAAGCAAGTGCAAGGAGTACTCATAGAAAAAAACTGACTTGTAGAGCAGGAGAAGGTTTCTCTCCAGATGAAGTTTGAAAAAGAGAAAACACATATTCAGCAAGAAAAAGAACAGTTGCTCGCAGAGCAACTCGAAGTGAAAGAAGCAGTCAATAGAGAATTTCGCTATGTGATAGGATTATAACCATAAGAAGAATAAAGAGTCACACATCAAGTAGAGTAGCTCATAGAAGCTATCCAACAGCTACAACAATGAATAGCAGAATTAGAGCTCTGCACAGTGCCCGACACTCCGTAGGATGTAAGGGATCAAAGAGAATAAATTGCTCGAAGTGCAGTTGAAAAAATCAAGGGCATCGCCATGGAATGTAAGAAATTGAGTGATTGTAGTTCCTAGACGTATGAGCGAATCACTGAGAATCCAAAACTGAAGAAACTAGAGTCATAGATCCAAGAGGAGAAGTATCAAGCAGAAACAATATAGGCGCAGTTGAAGCCCCTGTCAGCTATTAAAAGGATGAAGTGATCCCAAGAGTAGCGCACTGCCCAACAGCAGGTCCACACCATTCAGAGAAAATTCATCGAAGTAGCTCAGAGGCTCCAACCTATACAGGATGAGGTTTACCAACTGTTCACATAGATCGAGGGCCTAGGAGCATAACTAGAGCAAGTCGTCATTGCAACTGAACAACTCCTAGAGGGACCTGTCAACGAAGAAATCATAAAAGAGTTTGTTGAACAGGAGGCCATGGCACAACAACAAGTCGAAGTAGCTCAAGCCAAGATAGAGGCTTTTGAAACTGAGCTACAAAGATTAGAGTGACTCGGGACAAGTCACAGGTGAGTGCTGGGGGCATGTTGGCCCTTGACCAAGTTTTGAGGATCCTTGGTCAGGTTTGACCTATTTTGGGACTTCGATAGGCTATCGAAGGCGGAGTGCAAGATGAAGCAGAGATCGTGGGATATTGGCCCCTTTTGGGGCCCTTTTTGGAATTCGGGATTATGTGATGGGTATGGGGATGTCGGCCCATGGGTTTACCCATGCTTAGGACTATTTTGAAATTTATAAATAAGTAGATAGGCAAAGTAAGTTGAGACCTACATGTTCGATCTATATGATAAAAAGTGTTAAGTGTTGAGTGGAGATTGATTTTGTGCATACTGTATGAGGCTTGCAGAGCTTAGTGCAAGTGAGTGTAAGAGATTGAGAAGAGTCTTAGTGTTGTAACCTAGCCCGGGGAAGGAGGATCTATCGAGGTGCACAGATCTCCTATCCTCTGTGGAGTATGGTTTTTGTGGCTCTGTGCATGTAACTGATTGAAGAAGCTAATAAATAAGACAAAGAGTTGGTGGATGTAGCCCCACGGTAGGGGTGAACCACATACATGTTGTGTTGCTCTACTTTGTGCGATGTTCTGATGTGTTTATATGTTAATTTTCTTAGTGATTTGATATTGATAAATGATATATAGATATGTTAATGCTATTTTCTTAATAGTATGGATGAATACTAGATCTGGCCTATGTGGATGTGCTTAGTGCTTGAATATAGTATATCTGGTTAAATACTACAATGCTCTGTAATTAGTGTTTAACTGCGTTGTAAGCTAAGACTGGATATTGATGAACTATAACTGCTAAGTGCCCTGTTAAGGTGTTACATTCACAGATCTGTGTCCCATCTAAGGTTGCAGACACTAGAGTCCTACAACCACCCCTGGCTCTACCTCAAGTGAGACTTCATTTGCTTCACAGGTGTTGCTGAAAGGGATGGTAGTTAGGGTTTTGTCAGTGCACTGTTGTAGCGTTGAACCCTGGGTCTGCCCCTATGCCAACATACATTACAAAATATTCACCAATGTACAAAACGGGTGAGCTCGGGACCAGAGTTTGGGAGGTGCCATCTGCAAAAATAACAATTGTCTCTCTGAGGCGGGCATACCCATGCTCGGGATGAAAATAAATCATGGCTGGAAATCAAATATGTTGAAGATCCATGTCATATAACTATATAAACTATATCCTTGAGAAATACACAATGGATCTACATCTCAAAATCAGAAGATATACAAATATAGTATCCATCTTCAAGAAGCTAACAATGCCTGATGGTTGGAGATGAGGTCTTCATGGCTCGAGAAACAATTTCAAGATCTTCAAACTCGAGTAAGTGTGATATTGTGAAGAACCCAGTGCAAGTAAGTGTGATATTGTAAATAACCCATTCAAGAACTACAATCGATTTTTTCTGAAGACAAGAAGATGACACCACCAAAGTTCAGACAACCAAGCCAGTTTGTGCGAAGGACCTGTAGCAGTAACAGACCTCTAGAATAAAGTGTGATGTCAAATATTATTATGGAAGAGCTAGGCTTGTCTTGTACAAATGAAAATGCCAAAAGCATTCTCTCCTATAATAGTCTACAACAAACAACCATAGGAGAGATTAAGGATGTGACCTTGGTTTTATGCACTCGTCTTGAGATAAGGACAACCCTCAACATTCAGGTGATTGATATGTCTGTAAGCAATTAATCAATTATCTTGGGGAGAGATTGACAAGCCTTAACAGGTGGATACCTCTTGCTCGATGGGACACATTTATCCATTCCTCGGAATGGTAAGAATATTATAGTCCTTAGAGAGGGAAGAATTTCACCCTACATAGAGAGTGTTCCGCAATCTAGCATAAACTACATCGAAGAAGACCTAGGAGTATATTCCATCTTTGTTGAAGAGGATAATATTCCTTTGGAAAGAACTTATTTAGATGATGATTTATGGAATATGCACTTTTATGGTTCACACTCAAATGAAGGTAACATGGATGGTATTATCTTGGTTTCCCCTGTAGGAAAAAACCATAATCTATCATACAGGTTGGAGTTTTCTTGTACAAACAATGTCATTGAATTGGAAGCTTTATTATTAGGCATTGAGAATGCCCTTAATCTTGGTTGTGGTCACCTTTCAGTTTTCGGAAATACTGATCTTGTTGTGAACTTGATACATAAGACATGCTCCCCTAGCGACAAGTTGATGGAACGATACTCCCAAACTGTTTGGGCACTTGTCTCGAACCTTCTATCTTTCAACATCACTCATGCTAAGAAGGAGTTGAATTCAATGGATGATCAGTTATATGTCTTTGCAGCCTCCCCTAATTAGCAACTCTTGCATCACAGGCCTGATTGTGCTTTTCAATCTCTACATCGTTCATACATCCCTGAAAAGGATGGATCTTGGAAGGCCATCCCTAACGATAAGAGTATTTTTGTTGTCATTCAAAATGAACCTCTTAAGCCTGAGGAGATTATATTCATAGAAAATAAGGAGATTCCTGAGGGCTTGACTCCTCTTGAGAGTTTGTTTTCATTGAGTGTTGTAGACAACAAAGAAAACAGAAAAAAGAGGAGTTACAAAAGAAGGTAGTCGAAACCATCCTCCTGAACATTAGGACATCTGAGTCTTCAATGAATGTTCAAATGAATGTCCAATGTTCTTTTAAAGAAGAGATGGGGTCCACTAGGCTACTCGGTGAATCTCAAAATGTTTTTTCTTGGTCCTATGAGGATCTTCGTGGTTTTGATCTTGGTCTTGTTCAACGTATTATGAAACTAGTTAGGCAAAAACAAAAACTTGTTAACTCTGCACTGGAAGCACCCTCTCGAAGGGAGTTAAGAGATTTCTTAAGGACTAGAATGTTTTTTTCAGTCCACCCTGAATAAGTTTCAAATTGGGAATCGACCTCAAGGATCACCAATAATATTAGAACTTGTATTAGTCTTCGAACTTTCAGGCAAGCGGTTATGAGAAATCCCTTCCCTCCTCTCAATATGGAAATGTTTTTGCAACTAGTAGTAGAGTCACAGTTAAGGACCTTACTTGAAAGTCTATTTGGTTGCAAGAGAATCAAAGTAAAAGGGGCAAATGTCCACAAAACCACTTGTATTACTAATTGCGATACTATGCCTTACAAATGTCTGCCTTCTAGCTTGCTTGATGCAAGTACCTCCCTTAAAAGGCCTATACACACAACTTTCAATGAATTGGTCAGTCTCCATGCTTATCTTGATGCTTTAATCATGTGCGTCAAAGGGATGATAATTACATCAGAATTTCAAGTGTTGGGTCCTTTCCAAATTAATTTTGTCTTGGACACTAATTCATACATTCTAGGGGAATTACAGAGACAATTGTTCTCCTACAGCACTAACAGTCCTCGCTTGAACTATTGCGAGGGGATGCCATGAAAAGTTCTAATGCTGATTGATTTTTTGTATACTAGTAGCCTAGCTTTGCTTTCATTTTTTGTGCTTATTTTCTATGCTTACAGTACTTTGATTTTTGCCTTCTAAGTTAAGTTTTATTTCTTTGCTATGTTCATTTATGTCTCCATTGTTGTTTTTTTAGTTTCTGCAACTTTACTTTTCTCGTGATTTTGTTTCCTATTATCTTTGGTTAATTTGGTCAAATAGGATGTTGGATCAATTTTGCCATAGTGACACTCCTACAAAGCATTGTTAGCCAATGAAAATCAAGCTTACACAGCTGTTATGATGTCTCCTCTGAAGGGCCCTTGAAATTGTAATATATTTCCACTATTGTCTTATAAAGAATCAGCTATCTCCCACTTCTTCTTGCCATTTCTTCATCCATTGAGATTCTAAGAGAAAGTCTAAATGTTTTCCTCCTTAAAAGTTAGAGAGTCGATTCCAGTCAGATGATTATGCATACAGTGGTGAAAGCCCCTCATACTTAACACTTTGCATGAATTATTTTAAAATTCCCAGTCATATTTCCTTTAAAACTGCTCACCTCCTGTAACACCCTGTTTCCCCCAGTCTGTAAAAATAACTATATTGGCCAAGTATTGTGGAAAACTCAGAAATGTGGATGTGTGATGTGAATGGACCTTGTGAAAAAGGTCAATGAATGTAAATAATATTATGAATATATATATATATATATAATGCAGGACTGCTGAGAGGGGGGGTGTGCTGAAAAAGAGACCACGATGGCTAAAGAATGGTGGTGGGAGGCACCTAGAATGGTGGCGTTAACTTCCACCGAAACCAATACCGTATTTGGACTTCACTGGCCCTGAGAACCAAGAGCGGCTCACTAGCCTCGAATTAAATGACTCGCCAGGTTGGTAGGTAAAGGGCTCCTCATGAGTAATGACGGATGGGGGGAACCGCCCATCCGTGGAGTCCTCAGACCTGACCACCGTGAGGAAACTCATGCCACATGCAACCTCGCCGAAAGGAGAAAAGGCAGGAAGAGTGGGTGATCTAGGGGGGAATGCGAGGGGAAGAGGAGAACTCGGGAAAAATACAGAGTGAGTGATAGAAGAGAAGAAGGAGAGTAACCTTCGTTCTCGGTCACTGGCGAACAGAGACACAGTCTCGCAGCATCGTGGTCTCAGCTTGGGGGTGGCTAGTGGTAAATCCATTGGGAGTCGCTGAACCAACGGTTGGGTGGAAATGAGCACCCCTCTCAGCAGTTGCAATCACATCTGGTGTTATTTCTGATAAGTGTTTTACATCTTGCATCTTGAAATGTATATCCTAGCATTTATGATCATCTTGCATCTTGAAACTTATATGCTGACATGTATGCTCATAGTCTGTGTAGTTTATGAATGGTTTGAGTATAAGACTGTATGTGTGGTGTTTTGATCAGAGATGGTGGTTGCATGCTTTTATTGGAAGGACCACATATGGCTTATGTTTATAGATAGATTTGTATATATATATATATATATATATATATATATATGCATATTGAATTAATTCAGACTTCAAGTCTGTTCTCGGGAAATCTATACCCTTATCCATCTCAGGTAATACCCTGGATAGATCTCCCCATAGAGACACCCTTTTTGGAAAGCTCACCAAGAACCTGGAAAAGGATTTGAAGGCGCAAGTCTTAGTAACTCTGTACGAGGAAGAATGATCCTCTTGAAATCATGAAATGGCAGCGTAGGGATAAGTATCAATTGACGGATGAGATCCTGTCGGAAGATCTGCGGTCATTCACGACCGTTAAATGCCTTAACCCTTTTTCCTTTATCTTCGTGAGTAGAAAAGAAATCAGGACCATAGATCCCCAAGGTCCGTGGGAGTATCTAGACTATTGCTTTTTCCATGTCCAGGGAGCAGTGGGAGAGTTCATAGCGTGGGACAAATCTGAACCGTCAGATCTTAGTTAGAAAAACCCGACAGTCGTTGGATCTGTCAAGAGATGCATGAGGGTTAAGCCCTCGTGAACAGAGGCAAAAGTCCCGAAAGAGGAGTTGATATCGGTATTTTGGATACCGGGGATTCGAATTGACAAAGGATCTGTGTCACTGGGAGTCGAAAGTCGCGAAATCGCGAGGAGCAAGGATAGTCGTTGGATCCAGGTCAAGGGAGGATCGTTGGATCAGAGCCTCATCGCGCGTATCGCGCATTCGGAGATTCAGAGGTTGAAAGGACCTCGTCTCGACTGCAGAAGTCGTGAAGTGCCGAGACCTGAGGCACGAGTGTGGACATGTGGCAGAACCACAAGGTGGGGCCCACGTGATTGACAGGCGGACATGCACCGCGGGGGAAAAGAGTCAACACTCTGTTGACTTCTCGCATCTCGGGGATTCGCAGGATAAGAGAATGAGAGCTCAACCCTTCGACTTGTGAAGTCATGAAGTTACGATGGGAGCTAGTGCTTAGCCCAGTCGTTGGTCACATGCAGAGGGTGCTGACAGAAGGGAGCTATACCCATTTCGTGATTTCGAGTATCGTGAATTTGGGAAGGAAGAGTCAGGAGTTTCAACTCACGAACTCGCGAGATTGCAAGTTGTGACAAGCGCCTTCAGGAATAGGCCTTAGTCATAGTGTTGTGATCGCTCGGAGAGGGTGGAGCTCACGCCTAGTGTTGTTCACATAGGGGAGCTTCCGAAAGGACCTGTGGATCGATTGGAAGGAGATTCCAGCTGGGAATCAAAAGGAGCCGCTTCGGCTCATAAAAGAAACTGAACGATCCTTAAGACCGGGAGGTCGCATAGAGACTCTGTCGAGGCAGAGGTGGTGTCTGCAACCTGTGCTAAGCCCCGTAGGATTTTCAGGGATTCTTTCCCTCGAGAAAAGGCGAAAAATTTMTTACGCCACAGCGGGTGTGTGACAAATTGGTATCAGAGCATGGTTACAACACTTGGCCTTCTTGGGCTCATGAACGGGTTGCGTAGAAGCTCCGTTCGGAACACTCCTAAAAAGAGTAACCCCCTGTCTTAACCTTCCTAATCAAAAGATGAAGTTAAGAATGAAAAACCCCTATTGTGTGTGTGTACATGTGAAAATATGAATTATGTACTGGTTATAAATAAATATAAATATTGACTAACAACCAGTGTTTTTCCTCTTGCACACAAGCGGAAGATCAACCGCGCGAAATTATCARCGTATAGTATGGTGACTCACCATGAAGTGGGAGAGGGCTCCCACAATAGAGACAAAGAGTCTAATGAAAGGAGGGCAGTAGGGACCCCTCTAGATCTAGCCGAGACTGTGAGGAGTCTCATGGTCGAATTACAAAGCTGCAAGGATGATAATGAAAGGATGATGAAAGAACAAGAAAAGAAAATATAAATTAACGCAGTTTTACTGCAGAGTTTATCCGATCTATAAAGACAAATTCAACATGAACCGAAAACTCATAAACATGGTCATATCAGTGGCCACACTGAGAGGAGCACCTCAAAAAAGGTCCACCCCAGAGGTAAAAGACAAGCGTCTGATGATTCCTCTGAGAAGCAAGCTGGAGATTCGGAGGGCTCTTCTAGTAGTAGAACCAGATCCTATTCCTGAAAGAAATAGAAGAAGCAAAAGCCTTCCAAAGGTCGTAAGTTCGAAGAATTCAGAAAATCCAAACCACCCTCCTTCGATGGTGAAATAAAGAAGGGAGATGAAGCAGAGGCCTGGCTACTTGGACTAAAGAAGTATTTCAGAGTCCATGACTTTTCAAAAAATATGAAGGCCCGAGTGGCCACCTTCAACTTGAACAGAAAGGCTTCCATTTGGTGGGAAGACCTTAAGAATGTGAAAGGGTTTCACGAAGAGGACCTGTCTTGGGAACAGTTTGAGAAATACTTCTGAAAGAAGTATCTGTAGGAAAAATATTTCGACGAAAAGACTAAAGAATTTTATGAACACAAATTGGGACAACTCACTATAGAAGAATATGTCAACAAATTCCTCGATTTGTTGAGGTATGTACCCTATATCAAGGCGGAAAAGGAAAAGGTGCAATGCTTCATCATTGGACTACCTAAGGACTATCAGAACATAATTGAATTTGATGAGCCAAAGACACTAGAAGGCACTATTCGAAAGGCGACCTACTGTCATGAACAGTTTGGGCATCGAGCAGAACCTCGCGAAGGATGGAAGCAGAAGAATAGTTCAATATTTTAGAAAAGGGGAATTAAATCCCTAGGATTTAAGAACTATAAGAAGAACCCAAGAATGAGCTTCCCATCCTGGAGTATGCACCAGCAGAATTTTCCCTCCTTGAGCGGAAATAAAACTTCTGGACCCATATCAGTGAAGACTAATAACCCAAAGAGAGAACCTTTGAAATGTTGGGGTTGCGAGGAAGAACATCTATTGAGAGACTGTCCACATCGACAACAGAATAGTTAGAGGATTTATAACATCCAAGAAGCTACTACCGTCAATGATGTGGCCAGGAGTGAGCCACAAATTTACGCAGCCTTGGATAATAACCAAGCTGACCACCAAGCTTCAGTGGTGGAAATAGAAGGTATGATTTCCAACCATCTAGTCTCTGTTTTGATTGACCCTGGTTCAAATTTGAGTTATATAGCCCCTAAAGTTGTTGATAAGTGTAAACTACAGCCACAAAAACATACCAAGCCATGGTTGGTACAGTTAGCCATTGGCACCAGAAGAAGGGTAGCAAAGGTTATACTAGCCTACCAATTGATATTAGGTAAATCCCCCACCCAAGCAACCCTTAACATATTACCCCTGGGATCGTATGATCTATTGATTGGTATGGATTGGCTAGCTGCCCATAAAGCTAGATTGGACTGTTACCATAAGACCTTAGAATGTGTAAGTAAGGAAGGGAAGAGGGTAACCCTTCAAGGGATCCGAAAACCTGTCTCGGTGAGACAAATATCAGCTCTGCAAATGAGAAAGTATTGCCGAAAGGGATGTACCCTATATGCAATACAGGTGTTGAAAATAATCGAAGGTGACAAACCAAGCCCTGACGATCACCCTATTCTGAGAGAATACAGAGATGTGTTTCTGGAAGAGGTATTGGGTCTACCTCCGAGAAGGGACATAGAATTCTCGATAGAACTTGCACTGGGAGCGGTTCCGGTGTCTAGGACACCCTACTGGATGAGCACACCCAAGTTAGTTGAACTCAAATTGCAATTAAAATAAATGATGGATAAAGGTTTTATTCAACCCAGCATGTCTCCATGGGGAGCACCAGTCCTGTTTGTGAAAAAGAAGGACGGTACCCTTAGACTGTGTATAGATTATAGACAACTCAATAAGGTAACCATAAATAACAAGTACCCCTTGCCCAGGGTCGATGACCTATTCGACCAATTCGGGGGTGCATCTATTTTCTCAAAGATTGACTTGAGGTCGGGATACCATCAAGTCTGAATCAAGGGTGAAGACATCCATAAAACTACCTTTCGGACACGGTATGGTCACTATGAGTTTGAGGTAGTGCCATTTGGGTTAACCAATGCCCCTACCACTTTCATGTGCTTGATGAACAATGTACTCAGTAAATTGCTAGACAAATTTGTGTTGGTTTTTATTGATGATATATTAATTTACTCCAAGAATAGAGAAGAGCATGAAGAGCATCTTAGGCTTGTGCTGCAAGTGCTAAGAGAACATCAACTTTATGCCAAATTCAGCAAATGTGACTTCTTCCAGAAGAAAATACATTACTTAGGCCATGTCCTATCTCAATAAGGGGTAGCAGTAGACCTTGACAAGATCAGGTCTATCATGGAATGGCCTACCCCAAAGGATGTTTCGGATATCGGGTCCTTTATGGGATTAGCAGGTTACTATAGGAGATTTATAAAAGGATTCTCCAAGATTGGTTGTCCAATCAGTGCCCTCCAGAAGAAGGGGACAAAATTCATGTGGACACAGAAATGTGAAGAAAGATTTCAAACCCTGAAACATCTACTGACCCATGCACCCATGTTGAATATCGTCAATCCCGACGCTAACTTCCTCATGTAGGGAGGAAGTGTGGTCGGCTATGAATCCCAAAAATTAAATGAGCACGAAGTCAAATATGTGACCCATGATCTAGAGCTGGCTGCTATAGTGCATGCCTTGAAAATGTGGAGGCATTGCCTCCTGGGAAAAAAATTTGTATTTATGACAGATCAATGTGGATTGCGATATCTGTTTGATCAACCAAGGCTCAATGCTAGACAAGCTAGGTGGATGGCCCTCCTTAGCGAGTTTGATTTTGAAATCAAAAATATTAAAGGAAAAGAAAATAGGGTGGCGGATGCCCTTAGCAGAAGCATGAAAACAATTCACCTGGCTGCGGTGACCACCTGTGAGACAGATGTCAAAGAAAGAATCAGGAATGCACAAGAGACAGACACATTCTTCAAGACCGTGACCTCGTACCTACAACAAGAACCCACAGGGATAAAGTATGGAGACTACCAGATGATGGAAGAAGGTCTGCTCACTTACCGAAGCAGATTGTACATTCCAGATTGTGACGACTTGAAGAGGTTCATACTGGATGAACTACATAAAAGACCCTATTCTAGTCATCTAGGATACAAGAAAATGATCATGGCCACTAGGAGACAATTCTATTGGCCTGGATTGAAGAAATACATAGTAGAGTACCTAGCCAAATGTATAGAATGCCAACAAGTAAAAGCAGAACACCGACACCCAGCGGGATCATTACAACCTCTACCAATCCCAGAATGGAAATGGGAAACCATCCCCATGGATTTCATCATCGGATTACCGACCTCGACCAAATAGAATGACGCCATCATGGTAGTGGTGGATAAATTGAGCAAGTCTGCCCATTTCATCCCTGTCAAATCCACTTGCAAAGAAATCGATATCACCCAGGTATTCATGCAGGATATATTCAGACTACATGGTATGCCGAAAGAGATTGTGTCTGACAGAGACACGAAATTTACTTCTAACTTTTGGAAATCACTGATGGCTGGCTTAGAAACCAAATTGTTGTTTAGCACCGCCTATCACCCTCAAACCAACGGACAAACTGAAAGAGTGAACCAAATACTTGAAGACATGCTAAGAATGCATGTAATGCACCAACCCAAGAAGTGGGAAGACTACTTGCCACTGGTAGAATTCGCCTACAACAACGGCTACCAAGAATCCTTGAAGATGAGTCCCTTTGAAGTCCTCTATGGTAGACTGTGCAACACTCCTGTCAGTTGGAGTAATCCCGTAAACCGAATTACTTTTGGACCCGACATGTTGAAAGAAATGGAACAGCAAGTGACTCAGATAAAACAAAACCTGAAGGTCACTCAGAACTGACAGAAAAAGTTATGCCGACCAAAAGAGAACTCCAAGAGAGTTCAAAGTGGGAGATCATGTATATCTCAGAGTTAGGCCTAGGAAAAGTTCCCTGAAAATGGGAGCTTGTGCCAAGTTAGCCAAGTTAGATAGAGTGGGACCTGTAGCCTATAGGCTAGCACTTCCTCCCACAGTAAAAGCACATAATGTTTTCCATGTTTCATTATTAAAGAAATATGTACATGATGCTAATCATATAATTGATTGGTCTGTGATCTAGGTGGAACCGGAGGGAGAGTTTCTACTAGAACCTCAATGCATACTGGACAGAAAGGAAACCCCGCTCCCGAACCGAACCATTGCACAATTCAAGGTGCAGTGGAAAGATTTTGGCCCAGATGAGGCTACATGGGAAATGGAGGATGCCATGAAACGAGCATATCCAATTTTGTTTACATCTGTACATACATGTCAAGTTGACAAATAGAACATCGAGGACGATGTTCCTTTAAGGGGGAGGGAATTGTAACACCCTGTTTCCCCCAGTCTGTAAAAATAACTATACTGGCCAAGTATTGTGGCAAACTCAGAAATGTGAATGGACCTTGTGAAAAAGGTCGACGAATGTAAATAATATTATGAACATATATATATATATATATATATATATATATATATAATGCAGGACTGCTGAGAGGGGGGGTGTGATGAAAAAGAGACCACGATGGCTGAAGAATGGCGGTGGGAGGCACCTGGAATGGTGGCGTTAACTTCCACTGAAACCAATACCGTATTTGGACTTCACTAGCCCGGAGAACGAAGAGCGGCTCGTTTGCCCCAAATTAAATGACTCGCCAGGTTGGTAGGTAAAGGGCTCCTCATGAGTAATGAGGGATGGGGGTGAACCACCCATCCATGGAGTCCTCAAACCTGACCACTGCAAGGAAAATTGTACCACACGCAACCTCAACGAAAGGAGAAAAGGCAGGAAGAGTGGGTGATCAAGGGGGGATGCGAGGGGAAGAGGAGAACTCGGGAAAAATTCAGAGTGAGTGATAGCAGAGAAGAAAGAGAGTAACCGTCATTCTTGGTCACTAGTGAGTAGAGACGCAGTCTCGCAGCATCGTGGTCTCAGCTCGGGGGTGGCTAGTGGTAAATCCATTGGGAGTCGTTGAGCCTACGGTTGGGTGGAAATGAGCACCCCTCTCAGCAGTTGCAATCACATCTGGTGTTATTTCTGATAAGTGTTTTACATCTTGCATCTTGAAATGTATATCCTAGAATTTATGATCATCTTGCATCTTGAAACTTATATGCTGACATGTATGCTCATAGTCTGTGTAGTTTATGAATGGTTTGAGTATAAGACTGTCTATGTGGTGTTTTGATCAAAAATGGTGGTTGCATGATTTTATTGGAAGGACCACGTATGGCTTATGTTTATAGATAGATTTGTATATATATATATATATATATATGCATATTGAATTAATTCAGACTTCAAGTCTGTTCTCGAGAAATCTATACCCTTATCCATCTCAGGTAATACCCTGGATAGATCTCCCCATAAAGACACCCTTTTTGGAAAGCTCACCAAGAACCTGGAAAAGGATTTGAAGGCGCAAGTCTTAGTAACCCTATATGAGGAAGAATGATCCTTTTGAAATCCTAAAATGGTAGCGTAGGGATAAGTATCGATCAACGAATGAGATCATGTCAGAAGATCTATGGTCATTCATGACCATTAGATTGGAGGAATAAACGAGGGCGTTAAATGCCTTAACCCTTTTTCCTTTATCTTCATGAGTAGCGAAGAAATCGGGACCATAGATCCCCAAGTTTCGTGGGAGTATCTGGACCGTTGGTTTTTCCATGTAGGGAGCAGCGGGAGAGTGCACAGCGCGGGACAGATCTGAACCGTCAGATCTTAATTAGAAAAACCCGACAGTCGTTGGATCTTTCAGGAGATACATGAGGGTTAAGCCCTCATGAAAAGAGGTGAAAGTCCTGAAAGAGGAGTTGATATCGGTATTTCAGATATCGGGGATTCGAATTGATAGAGGATCTGTGTCACTGGGGGTCATAAGTCACAAAATCGTGAGGAGAAAGGATAGTCATTGGATCCAAGTCAAGGGAGGACCGTTGGATCAGAGCCTCATCGTGCGTATCACGCATTCGAATGTTCAAAGGTTGAAAGGACCTTGTCTCGACTGCAGAAGTCGTGAAGTGTTGAGAGTCGAGGCACGAGTGTGGACATGTGGCAAAACCACAAGGTGGGGCCCGTGTGATTGGCAGACGGAAATGCGCCACAGGGGAAAAGAGTCAACACTCTGTTGACTTATTGCATCTCGAGGATTCGCGAGATAAGAGAATGAGAGCTCAACCCTTCGACTTGTGAAGTCACGAAGTTGCGACGGGAGCTAGCACTTAGCGTAGCTATTGGTCACATGCAGAGGGCACTGACAGAAGGGAGCTATACCCATTTTGTGATTTCGGGTATCGTGAATTTGGGAAGGAAGAGTCGGGAGTTTCAACTCGCAAAATCACGAGATTGCGAGTTGCGACAAGCACCTTCAGAAATAGGCCTTGGTCATAGCGCTATGGTCACTCGAAGAGGGTGGAGCTCATGCCTAGTGTTGTTCACACAGGGGAGCTTCTGAAAGGACCTGTGGATCGATTAGAAGGAGATTCCAACTGGGAATCAAAAGGAGCCGCTTCAGCTCATAAAAGAAACTGAACGATCCTTAAGACTGGGAGGTCGTGCAGAGACTCTGTCAAGGTAGAGGTGGCATCTGCAGCCTGTGCTAAGCCCCGTAGGATTTTCGGGGATTCTGTCCCTCGAGAAAAGGAAAAAAAATTATTACGCCGCAGCGGGTGTGAGACACCTCCCCCTGTCGCATAATCTTTCAGGTTATATCTTCTTCACCTATTGTTCTGGTCCACGAAACCATGAGTTATGAGTTCTAAATCTATTGAAAACAAATTTCCTTTGGAGTTGCCAGTTTGTTGGATTAAAAATTGTCAATGAATTTTTGCCTACAAAGTGTTGCTAAAGCCTATTATTATAACAGCTAAATAATACTAGTAGGTGGGACCCCCTTGAACCATTGGAGATCAGATCTGTTCATGTTTGATGTTGTGGTGATGTGCAACATGGCTTACATGGTTGATGAGATCTTTTGTTATTGGCTATGGTTTAAGTTGATGAAATATTGATTCCTTATGCTACTACAGCCTATGTTATTCATTAATATCATTGTTATCTATTCTTATTGCACCTACACAACAAACATGTTAGTGAAATTACATGAAGGGAAGTTTTGAGAAAGGCAAAAATAATGTAACATATGCAAAGAAAAGGGATCCAATTCTGCAATACTACATGCAAACAATTGGAAGGAAATGAGAAACAATTGCAAAAGGGAAGAATTTAAAGCTATCCTATAAACTATACTACAGGCATGAAAGACTTAACGATTATTGTTAAATCCTAGCTAGAAAATAAATGGTTATGCAATTTTGATTGAGTTATATCGTTGATATGCATATGGTATGAAATGTTAGTGGTGCATTTGGCAAGGTAATAGTGCTATTGGTTATGTGAATTGTTGAATTATATGGAACTTGGGAATTTTGTTATGGCATACGTTAGAAAGGTGATATGGCCACATTGTTGGTTTTAATATGTGATGGTCTCGATACATGGGTTGATTGATGGTGTTAATGAAGAACTCGTTGGCATGTACCAATGCATTAATGCATTGTGGGTGGAGGCGACGTGCATTTACTGCACGTCACATTTACTCCTCCCATTAGCTGCCACCCTAGTTGGGCTATTGGTCGATATTACTGTTGTGGTTATGCTCCGAATTATTAGCAGAGAGGAATTGCTCGGACAACGCTCATTTTAAGGAATTTGATTACAAGTATGTCTTTTTTGGCCATTCGTGACTCTGCTTTGGTTATGAAATTATTATTGGCTTAGGTGTATTGGTTTGTGTTTTCCTAAGTGTTGCAACTGTGTGAAATTGTGTTCTTCGAATGAAGAGTGGATGGTTCTTCCTGTAATAATTTTGAATTCGTAGAAGTTATTGGTCTTCCTGGGTGGCAACTCTCTGTTATCCCTTGTAACACCCTGTTTCCCCCAGTTTGTAAAAATAACTGGACTGGCCAAGAACTGTGGCAAACTTAGAAATGTGAATATGTGATGTGAATGGACCTTGTGGAAAAGGTCGATGAATTTGAATAATATTATGAATTTATATTGCAGGACTGTTGAGAGGGGATGTGCTGAAAAAGAGACCACAATGGCAGTGGAAGGCACCTGGAAAGGTGGCGTTAACTTCCACCGAGAATCAATACCGTATTTGGACTTCACTGGCCTGGAGAACCAAAAGCGGCTCGTTGGCCCCGAATTAAATGTCTCGTAGGCTGGTAGGTAGATGGCTCCTCAGGAATTAATGAGGGAAGGGGAGGTGAACCGCCCATCCGTAGAGCCATCATGATTGACCAGTGCGAGGGAAATCGCGCCACACGCAACCTCGCAAGAGGATAAGGCGTGGGGTAGAAGCGATTAGGGGCAGACGCGAGGGGAGGAAGAGAACTCTGGTGATATGCAGAGTGAGTGATAGTAGAGAGGAAGGAGAGTAACCTTCGCTTCTGGTCACTGGCAGACAGAGACGTGGTCTCACAGCATCGTGGTCTCAGCTCGGGGGTGGCTAGCGGTAAATCAGCTGGGAGTCGCTGAGCCTACGGTTGGGTGGAAATGAGCACCCCTCTCAGTAGTTGCATAACCCCTGGTGTTATTTCTGATAAGTGTTTTTCCTCTCGTATCTTGAAATATATATTTATTCTAACATTTATGTTTATAAGCTGTGAAATGGTGAATGATTCCAGAGTAAGAATGTTTGTATGGTGTTTTGATCAATACTAGTAGATGCATGTTTATAATGGAAAGACTACATATGGCTTATGTCTTCATAAATCGCTATTTATATGCTTACTGACCTAATTCAGACGGCATGTCTGATTCGTGGGAGAAAGGTACCCTTATATGCCTCAGATAGTACCCTGGGTAAAAACCTCCCCATAAAGATACCCTCCTTGAAAAGCCCATCAAGAACCGGGAAAGAGAATGTGAAGATGTAAGGCCTTAGTAACCCTGCACGAGGAGGAACGATCCTCTTGAAAACCCAAGATGGAAGCATAAGGATGAAGTATCGAATCGATGGACGAGATCCCGTCGGGAGATCTGTGGTCACTCACGACCGTCAGATCGGAAGAAGAAGATGGAGTGTTAAGTGCCTTAACCCTGATAGGTATTGATCGATGGACGAGATTCCATTGCGAAACATGTGGTCACGCAAGACCGTTAGATTGGTAGGAGTAAGTAGGGTGTTAAATGCCTTACCCCTTTGTTTTTTGTGTCTTCGTGGGCAGCGAAGAAATCGGGACCGTGGATCTCCAAGGTCCATGGGAGTATCTGGACCATTGATTTTTACATGTCCAGGGAGTCGTGGAAGAATGCACGGGTAGGAACCAATATGAGCCGTCAGATCTCGGCTGGAAAACTCGACTACCATTGGATCTGTCAGGATTTACCCGAGGGTTAAACCCCCAGTGGATAGGGGTGAAAGCCCCATGATAGATCTGATCCCTCTGAATAACAGAGGCCACGTGTCGTCAGATTTCCCATTTCTAGAAATCGGGAATCGTGAACTCGGGAGTCCTGGTGACGAGAGCTCGGGACTTTCCATGGTGAAAACCCCGGGATAGATCTGAACCATCCGAATAACGGAGGCCACGTGTCGTGAGATTACCCATTTCGAGAAATCGGGAATCGCGAACTCGGGAGTCCTTGTGACGAGAGTTTGGGACTTTCCATGGTGAAAACCCTGGGATAGATCTGAACCGTCCGAATAACAGAGGCCATGTGTCATGAGATTT
>ML777734.1:414543-434941 GCA_009831015.1 Picea engelmannii
ACATCCCTGCTGGTTTAGTTGGAGGGTTTTTGTGTGGTCTTGAGTGGATGGCTATCTTCATTCATTTGTCACTAAATCTAGTCTTTGGATTTATGGGTATAATGGTTGAAGGCATCCTGCGTCACTATATTTTATTCATTTGGGCATTGGTTGGTTTCACCACTAAGGGTCATGAAATGGGTTTCCCTATTCTTACTCGGCCCTGTCTTCACCTCTTTCTTGTGGTTGTTTGATCGGAGAGCAAAAGGGATATACCCCGCGTGCGTTAAGTAACATTGCTAGGCCAAAATTAGAGCCTCACCTTTTGTTATGGCCCCTGTCATGGATTTGTTACCTGTCCATGAACGAATCATGGCTCTCTTTGTGTGTATACCATTGGCCTCAAAGGTTTCACCATTACAAGGATTTGGCTCTGTTCCCCTTATGTTGGCTACAGAGAAGACCCTTGACCCTCCAGTATGGAGTTTTATAGAGAAGATTGTTGGTCCTATCAAGCTTCTATGGGTTATTCTGGATTGAATGTATGGTCGATTACTTTGAATACAGACTCGCCCAGTTGGTCGTATGGCAGTCGTGTTGGTTTGGCATTTAGTTACTGCCTCTGTGATAATAATGACAAATATGCATTGTTATTAGCACCACTCAAATTACAAAGTTGCGCTCCTTATGATTAATAACTCAATATTGTTTAATGGAGAGGGTTGTTGCCCCGATTCAGATCGATGCATGGATATGCGATGTTGTCACAACTTGTTAGGTCAATTGATTTTATGACAGTGAAAAATTGGTTGGTTGGTACACAGTCATTGGTATTTTTGCACTAAGGATTGTTTGGATGTTTAGTTGGCATTGGTTACAAATGTTTGACATTGCTCATGCATGTCGCATTGTGTGTATGGTGTTTTGTACAAAGAAATAATGGTCATGGTAAATGTGGTTTTCTTTGGGGCCGAATGATTATGGAACCGAATGACTGTAGAAACTATATCCATTGTATCCTTATGATTGCTCGATTGTATAAACTTGATTTTTCACAGCATAGTTGATTATAGTTGGACTAAATCGAAGTAATACTCTGTTATTAATGACTCATCACGATGGATTGAGTTATTACTGTGATTGTGTGTTTGATTTTGTTAAATGGAGATATTGCATCGTAGTGTTTTGGTGACTATGCACTGTGTATAACATGGATAGCTTGGGTTTCACAGAGTTTTAAGAATGTTTATTTGTTGCAATCGATCATTTGATAAGAAGGGCGTGTTGTCGAGACCTTGTCGTGTTGGATGGATGGCCCAGCTTTTTAAGTCACATTGAATTTTATTTTTTTTTACAATAGAAGAATTAAATTGCCCGGGTGAATTACCCTGTGCAAAGCTTATGTCTAAATGGTGGTTGTTGGTTGTATGTTTAAATATCAATTCGGATTTTGCAATTTAATTCGGATTATTGGGTTTACTGCCTATATATATGTTTAATGAATATTAGTGCATATAAATGACAGGCTTGATTGCAGTGATAGTGTGACTTCATTGTTAATTTTGGAAACATGAATTTGAGTATATTTGTTTATTGAAGTAACGTATGGGCATTGGTTGATTTTGATGGTTAACAGAGTGGAATGGCTATTGTTTGGAAATTGTTATAAGATGCAAAGAAGGGGAAAAAATACTCTTTACAGATTGTGTGGAATGCATACTATCTTGTGATGGCACTATGTTGGATATTTGATTATGAACAGTGAACTAGTTAAATGCACAAAAATTGTTATTTGGTCAAAATGATTGATGGTTGATGCATCTCTTTTCGCCGAATGTTTTATGGATCACTTAATTAATTTCATGAACAGTAATCATCTTTCTTCCCTTCCATTATTTCATTTTCCACTAATTACAAACCCCGTTACCTCCCATATTCATTTTTCCACTCCCTGTTCTGAGATTAATTACAGTCAAGAGAATTTCGGTGTTAAAGTAGTTGAAAGTGGCAGTGTCTTGCGTGGATTACATTGATGTTTCATTGATTTTCCTTGCAGTTGATTGTTGTTTCCATTGAGAAGTAACCATGTTCTTTTACCCCTCATTGCATCATGTTTCACTCAATACAAACCCCTCGCATATCCCATAACCCTTTTCACCCCCTGCTCATTGATTAACAGTAAAACAATTTGTATGGATTGGATTGCATGAATATGATACATTGTTGAGCCAAATCTATTTCATATTTTTAAGAGTTGTCATGTATGGTTATTTAAAAGACTATTTGTTAATCAATCACGCATGCAGGATGATATTTTTCAGTCGAGGTAGCCATGGCCGAGGAAACAGAGGTAGAGGTAATTGGAACCGAGGCCCAAGAAGGCCCAGATTCTCCATACATTTTGGCGTTGATTCACAAGAGCTCGGCCAATTGTTTCATGCCGGATTTTTCAATTGGATTGGGCAGGGAATATTCCAACCTAGGCCTGAAAAGCCTCATTTACAAGCCCCACAAGCCCCTGGTATCCCCGTACCTCCTCATGTCTCATTTCAACCCGAGGTCCCGGAAAATGATGGATGGCAGGAGATTGTCCACTCGACAGTCTCCCAACATCGTGGCTGGCCCAACTTGTCCTTGCCTGCTCCTACGCCTATTAACCCCATTGTCCAAGCTTCCCCTGAACACTCGCCAACACAATCCTCCCATGCTAGCAAGAGATTGAAAATTGAGGCCCACCATGCCCTTGATAAAGGAAAAGCCATTGCTGCCCCGTCCTGACCCTCCAATGGCTCTAACAAATGTGTGTCTTCCCAGATGCATTTGAGGGACGATTGTTCCCATGTGATCAGGGAGATTAGGCCTAAAGGCTCTGTACAACCAAAGGAGAATTCATGAAAATCAAGAGGTGACAACAACGATCAAGGAAGGGTTGCATTGCAAACTGGGAAATATGGCTTTTGAGTTTTATTTTATCTATTTTTTTATGACAGTTGACTTCAGGGATCGTTGGACAACATGTTTTATTTTGGATATATGAGAATTATTTTTGAAATAATTTCAATTCTCATAAGCTAAAATTGCCAAAAGTGAATATGTTGATGGGAGGCACAAGGAGGTGTGTTTTTCTTAACTAATGGTTATGTTATGATTGTTATGATTGTTATGAACTAAAGGGAGTCACAAGGGGTCCCACCTACTAGTTATTATTTATTTATGATCCTTATTTTAATTATTAGTCTTCCCCCTAACCAAATTTAGTTGAGTCTTTTAATTAACTTAACTAATGAGTTGGTTCAACTACTTCAACCAATTCTAATCTGTTAACAGCAAAAGGAAAGGGAGGAACAAGAGGAAGATAGAAGCAAAAGTATGCTAAGGTTTTCTCTTTGAGTTTATGTTGAGATAATTTAGTTTTCATTCATTCATTATTCATCACAAACCTAATTCTCTTTTATGATAGTAGGGTCTTATTGTAGACATCAATATTCAGGGTTGAATCACATCATTCAGACACTTGTTTTTTAGATGTGTTGATCCATCTTTGATAATCTCTGTAGACTTGTCTACTTGTGAATTAATTTTCATGAATGAAAAAGGCTATTGTGCAGAGTCGAGTGGAGAGAAATCTATGGCAAGTTGATCCAGATTTTAGAGTTCAGTTTTGGTTTTCTTTTAGAGGTCCTTTTGTATGTTCCATCGGGGATGTCTAAGTTTGACTTTGGTCCAAAGTTTCTGCATGAGATTTTGTAAAGAAAATAACTCTTTGGTGAATTTGAATGAAATAAATGATTGTTTTATGTCTCATCTGTCTTGATTATCATCTTGGTGATTTTCTTCTATCTTTACGTATATTTCAGCAACTAATATGCTCAAAAAATTACATAAAAAGTGAATTTCCAACAAGTTTTTTGTTGATAAAAGACTAGCCTAAGCACTTGTAATTAATACTTGTGAGTTAGAATGTTATTTTTGTTGGCTATAAACACAGGGTGATATTCCGGTCTAGTTTTCTTTAGCGAAGTAGAATCTGAAAATGCTTGAGTAAGATCATTTCATATCTTTTCCTCAACAGTAATGACAATCATCCATCTCAACGTGCAATTAATATGTGACCATTGATCTGGATAAGTGATTAAGCACTCGTTTGGATTAGCACCTGGTGACAACCTGTGGTCATATGGAATAGAGGTCCCGAAGAGTTTTTGTGTCAAATTTAACACACAAAATGAGAAATTTATCTCGGTCAAGAAGGAACGTTAAACCAAATAGGATTTGGACGTTGTCATGATTTATCTTAAGTAACTCAATACATGCTATGCATTAGAGATCTAATAAAATATCTTAGATCTGATCAATGAAAATTGAGAATGAAAAAAAGAGGCATGGGATCGAGTTAAAAATGAAATCGATCCATATTTGTGATCGATTTATGAAAAGCACTCTCACAAAATTAAAAGCCTTCAAGAGGTCTGATGGTCCAAACAAAGGGACACAATGCACAGTTGGAAGATTATATAAATGAGAAAGAATGGTGAGAAGAAAGTGTCTCTGTAGTCAAGATCAGAAGATCAAAACAAAAGCAGAATCCAAGAAGAATAATTGATGATTCTTATGTAGTGAGGTTGGAAGGGAGGAGCACGGAAGGATTCATATCCTTTACTAAGTGTAATATAAGGGAGTTGGTGCTTCATGGGGTTGGTTCCCTAAAGACAAGGGAGTTGGTTCTTCCTAGGGTTGGTTCCCTAAATTTAAGGGAGTTGGTGCTTCCTAGGGTTGGTGCCCTAAAAACAAGGGAGTTGGTGCTTCCTAGGGTTGGTGCACTAAAGAAGGGGATTTGTGTCTCCTAGAGTTGGTGCTCTAAAAATGATTCGTTTCCTTCACTATTCTTTATAAAAACCCTGTAATTTCGGTTAGAAATATTTATATAATTGATTTTACATACAATTCCATTATTGACCTATTATGGTAATCAATAAAATATAAAAGTAAGTGCTAATTGTTGAAAAAGGGTAATACGGATTCACCCCCCCCCCTCAGTATTCCAACAATTGGTATCAAAACGAGTGCCTTCAACACAGTCTAACAACTAGAAGGTAGATCTTGATGATGGATCAACAAGAGGGAATGTCTAACAACAAAGCGCCATTGTTTAATGGAGGTGGCTATGCTCTATGGAAAATAAGAATAAAAATATTCATGTTGGCTCTTAGCTTTGATATATGGCAATCTGTTGTAGATGGTTACATTGCACCAACTAATCCACCCACATATGCTGCAGGAAAGAAAATTTGCAATGACAACTCAAGAGAAGTTAATGCAATTCTAGGAGGGTTGAAAATTTCTATATGTGTGAAGGTTATGCATTGTAAGTAAGCTAAAAAAATCTGGGACAAGTTGAAGGTTGTATATGAAGGAGATAGAAAATTCAGGGAAGACAAACTATAGGCCTATAGAACTCAGTTTGAAAATGTGAAAATGAAAGAAGAAGAGAACATTGTTGAATACTTTCAAAGGGTAGATGAAGTGGTTAATTCAATCAAAGAAGTAGGAGAAGAAATTATAGATAAACCTATTATGCAAAAGATACTAAGGTCATTACCTATGAGATATGATGCCAATATTTCTACAATTAAAGATAGGTCAGAACATAACAAACTCACAGTTGATCAACTACATGGAATTTTTACAGCATATGAGATGAGAATAGGGAACGAAAAACCATCAAAATATGAAACGACCTTTAAGGAATCTAAATCAAATAATAAATAGGAACATACGTCTCATGAAAATCAGACAGACATATCAGATGTAGAAGAGGCCAAGTTTATAAAGAAACTTTAAAAAGGATTTGGAAAATATAAAGGAAAGTTACCTTTCAATTTTTTCAATTGTGGCAGAATTGGACACTTTGCTAACAAATGTCCCTATCCCAAGCAAAAGGAAAATGATGAAGAAGTTCACAACCAGAAAAACCAATACAAAAAGAAATTTGATAAGAAAAAGAAAAACTTCTACTCTAAAGAGGACATCAGATATTCATACTTGAGTGAAGATGAAGATTCAAAGCTTCTATTTATGGGAATGAATACTCAAAATAATGATGTAGATGATGAAGAAAACTATGAATTTGAAGGAGAAGTGAACCTAGAAGCATAATTGATTAGTGTTGTGGAGGAACTAAGAAAGTATAAAAAGAAGAACAAGATACTTAGGGCACAACTTCAAGAATTTGAAGAATCACATCAATCAAGAGAAATAGATGCATCAAGAACCATCAAAGAATCAAAACAGATCATCTATGATTTGAGCTCCCAACTCATAGAAGTTAAAGAATTGAAGAAGTAATTTTAAAACAACTCAATGATAGAAAACATGTGAGAAGCTAGAGGTTGAGATTAAGTTGTTAAAAGCTAAAATTGAAAAAGAAAAGAAGAGATCAAAATTTGAAAATAGTTCAAAAATCTTGGATGAAATTCTCAGTAGTCAAAGGTCACCAAACAACAAGACCAGTTTGGGATACACCCAAGACTCAACCACTACATCACAAGGATCATCCAAAAGGCCAATCAGTTACGCAGATGCTATAAAAATTTCCTTAAGAAGAGAAGATGATAAGGAAAAGATGATACCATTGAAAATTGTTCCACATAAACAGAAGTCAACACTCCCTACTAGAGTAAAAGATGACAAGAAAAATACAATCACTAGAACGAATCCCCCTAATAAATATCTATTTATTGTATATCGTTACTCTTGCAATAATTTTGGACATAAGGCAGTACACTGCAAATCTTATGGACAATACAATCGTAGAAATGTCTAAAGATATAAGAACAATAAGTACAATACAAAGAAGAGAAACTATAACTCATTTTCTCTTTTGCGAAACTTCAATATTGAATGCCAAAAATGAAACAACTATAGTCATAAAACCAGAGAATGTATATTACCAATGCAATCCTGGAAGATAGGAAACCCTAATAAACAAAATGAGAAGATATGAAAAAGAAAATCTAAATTACAAAGAAAGAAAAATGATGCACCTAAAGTTGATGAGGTTAATAGTAGAAGAATGGGTGGTAAAGAATCTAATAAGGAATATAAAAATCAAAGTTTTTCATATAAAGTGAATCAAGCTCGAGAAAGGAGGGTTCCTATAGAAGAATATGACACAATTGTAGGTCTTAATGATGTCCTGCAAATCAATAGTCCACTACCCAATAAGAGAGAAATAGAAAAAGGAAAATCTAAAGAAGAAGATGAAGAAGCTTTTGTTAAACAAAATAGTGATGATGATGATGAATCTTCAATAGTAGACCAACTGGAAGAATTGAGTGACGATGATCTCATAATTTTTCCAATGTTATTTTAATGATCCACTGGAACTCCTTCTAAAAAATTAGAAACAAAGAAAGGAAGGAGAAATTAGGGAAGACTTAAAATTGTTCATGTTGATACTCCTATGGGTATTGAAGCACACAAAAATTAATAGATAACTAGGATCATCGAAAGCATCATGGTTTGATGGTATAACTCTATGTAGGTTTTGACATGCTTTGTTGCAAGTCTTCATCTACCTAGGATTAGTGCCAGGTATGTATTCTCTTAGTGAAGTTATGGTTTCTGAGGAAAATTTGTCATGGTACATGGCCAATACATATGTTCAAGGATCATGATAGGAAGAGCACATTATTCATGAAACAATTGATCTATGTTCTAGTTGAGAAGTAGTATTTGAAGTGGAAGAAAATTGCAGTGATAGCATATTGTTCATCCTGCATAGAAGATAGAGGGAGTTATTCTTCTTTCCATGATTGAGTGTAGCAACATAGACAGGGGGAGAATCACCTTAGCGGGGGTATCATCCTAAAGGGAGAAAGGAAACATCCATTTTTTCCATTGTTGTCAAAGGGGGAGAATGATCAGTGAAATTTAGTTAAAGATTGAAAAACGGGTTTTACTGTGTTGCCATCAATTCCAAAGGGGGAGAATGTTGGACTTAGTAGCTTGTTATTGTCATTAATGTCAACAGTATGACAGTATGTAGAGTTTATGTCAAATCTTATATGAAAAAATTATGTCAAATAGTTAGCAAAGAATGAAAATGTCAAACAATATGAAGAGATTCAAGGTTAGAAGGAACGACATTAATCGAAGCTCAGAAGGAAGAGCACATTGCAGAAATTCTATTGGGATCAAAATCCCCACAAGAAAACTCCAAAATATTCAAGGAAGAATCATGTTCGTTGAGATAGTTTTCAGTAGTAATCTCAACCATGAGATCAATTAGAGCCACTGATCAAAGCCAAGTCGAAGTATAGCGTAAGTTTCTAGACATTGGAGACAAGGCACGGAGTCCGTGATTAAAGGACAACCGTCAGATAGCATTAAGAAATATCTTAGCCATTGGATTAAAGCTGAGTAGAACTGGTCAACCTGAGTGCTAACCACTTCAGTTAAAAGGAGTTTGAATTGAACCATAATTCCTGAAGCCCAAATTCACAAAGGAACACCAGCTGTATGATCTAAGGAACACTTCAATAAATATCCTAACCGATGGATCGAGCAAAGTGGAAGCATAAGATAAGAAAGGACAAAGGCTCGAGATCCTAAATAGCCAAATTACCGACAACCGTTGGATCGTGTTAAGATTTTCAAGTTAAAGAAGGACCATTAGATGAAGTCAAGTTACTAGGTTTATTCTTCGGGGAATCTCACTCCAGGAGAATTGGGAAGTGGGAAAAAGAGAATAACTCGAAGTCCCGAAGGTCGAAATGAGCCTGGACTATTGATCTAGAGCCGATCACATTCGTTGGATGAATCCAAGTGGAAGGATAGAGTAATCACTTCCATGTTGACCACTTCGGCACTGATCAACTCCGGTGAAAATTGGAGCAACAATTACCTGGACCTTCGAAGCCCTGAAATCCTGAAGTCATGAACTTCCGTCAGCCATCGGATCAGAGGAAGAGTAGGGAAATCCTGTCAACCGTTGATCCATTTAGAATGCGCCAAGGATGAAACTGGTCAACTCTCGCACTAACCACTCTGGAGAAAAAGAAACTAGAACGGGTAAGTGTACCCGAAGGCCAAAGAACCAAATTCATGACAAACGTTGATCTAGAGTGAAATATGATAACTGTCAGATCAGAGTTGTGTAACAATCAACTCCGGTGCTGACCACTCCAATGAAAAGAAGCCAAGAAAAAGTAAGATTACCCGAAGGCCGAAGCCCCGATGTCACGTCAGCCATTGATATAGAGTAAAACATGAGAATTGTCAAATCACAAGGAGACGATCAACTTTGGCACTAACCACTTCAGTGGAAAATGGTTTAGAATAGGTAAGTTCATCCAAAGGATGCAGTTCCAAAGTCATGAAGTAAGACATGTGGTACACACAGTAAGAGCCCGCGTCATCATAGCCCACGTCGACAAGGGAACATGGTGCAAGCAAATGATGAAAAGTGTCAAGGTCCAGTTGACATTTTAGATATGTGTAAGTCACGAATCTAAGTGACACATGGAATCCACTTGGCTAGTGCCACATCAGTAGTGACATCAGCAAGCCACGTCACTCTGGGAGTATGCCCTTCAGGGATATCCAATTCCTCCTAACAGTGACTACCCAAAGCGTCAAAGGGCGAAATCACGAACTAACACTGGTCGTAGATCTAAGATCCTCCAGGATGAATCATGACTGTTAGATCAAGTGTAGTGGAAAGATAGAGTAAGCACAAATCACGAAGTAATGCTAACCGTTGATCTACTCTGGGAGCATTCTCGATCGTTAGATCAAACGCAGTGGAAGGATAGTGTAAAGTGTACTAAACAAATGACAGCAAGCGGTCACCACAACTTTATGACTTATTCGGTAGGTAGACACTCTGGATGGATTGAAATACCTCAGAGTTCTAGTAACCGAGAGTCCCAGAGAGCCAAAGCTCCGAAGTAATATCTAATTGTCCGTCGAGAAGGAAGATTCACGGTCAAGATCCTAAAAGCGCACAATGAGAAGGCCATTAACAAAACATCTTATTGAGGTTGTGCGGACCGTCCACTCAACGATAGATTAAGACAAATCTGTCTGATCTACGAGTAAATAGATAATACGTACTTCGATGAAATTTGGTCCGAAAGAGTTGGAAGACTGCAAAGGTCAGAGTCCTAAAACACCGAAGTTCTGAAATGAACGAGAACCGTTCATCATGCAAATAAAACATGACTGTCCAATATAATATACACACTTTGACGAAATGCACTCCGAAAGGTTGAATGATTGCAAAGGCTGGAAGTCCTGAAGGACGAAGTTACGAAGTAATGACAATCGTCCATCTCAACGTGCAATTAATACACGAACATTGATCTGGATAAGTGATTAAGCACTTGTTTGGCTTAGCCCTTGGTCACCACCTGTGGTCATATGGAATAGAGGTCCCAAAGAGTTTCTATGCGAAATTTAACACATTGAATGATAAATTTATCTCGGTCAAGAAGGAACGTTAAACCAGATATGATCTGGACGTTGTCATGATTTATCTTAAGTAACTCAATACATCCTATGCATTAGAGAGCTAATAAAAAATATTAGATCTTATCAACGAAAATTGAGAATGAAAAAAAGAGGCATGGGATCGATTTAAAAATGAAATCAATCCATATCTGTGATCGTTTTATGAAAAGCACTCTCACTAAATTAAAAGCCTTCAAGATATTGTTTGAATAATAATAGAGATTATTGTTAATTTAAAATGAAGAGATGTAATTTAAAATGAAGAGATGTGATGGTCCAAACAAATGGACATAATGTTTCATAGCTCACACCAGTTAAACGATTATATAAACGAGAAATAATGGTGAGAAGAAAGTGTCTCTACAGTCTAGATCAAAATATCAAAACAGAAGCAGAGTCCAAGAAGAAGACCTGATGATTCGTATGCAGTGAGGGTGGAAGGGAGGAGCATGGAAGGATTCATATCATTTACTAAGTAAGTGTAATATAAGGGAGTTGGTGCTTCCTTGGGTCGGTACCCTAAAGACAAGGGATTTGGTGCTTCCTAGGGTTGGTTCCCTAAATACAAGGGAGTGGGTGTTTCCTAGGGTTGGTGCCCTAAAAACAAGGGAGTTGGTTCTTCCTAGGGTTGGTGCCCTAAAGAAGGGGATTTGTGTCTCGTAGAGTTGATGCTCTAAAAAAGTTTGGTGTCCTTCACTATTCTTTATAAAAACCTTTGATTTATATTAGAATAATTGATTTTACATACAATTCCATTGTTGACCTATTATGTAATCAATAAAATATAAAAGTAATTACTAATTGTTGAAAAAGGGTAATATTGATTCACCCCTCTCGCCCCCCCACCCTCCCCCTCTCAGTATTCCAATAATCCCAATTTGGAAAATTGGGGTCTAGAACCTTCCATAGCCATTTTGAGGCATTAAACGACATTTTTAGGGGTTTTGGGGTGTCAAACTTGTGCCCACCCCCTTGATGGTATTCTACACACTGAGACTTTTCCAACGATGCAAATCATTTGTCAATCAGAGTTCGTATGCAAAATTATTCCTCTTGCAAGTTGACCTATCATGTTGACCACTATGGTACAAGAGGATGCCACGTCAACCTCAATTACTCATGCATATGGGGCTAGCCACATCAGGAATTTCAAGAAGATTCTAGAAGGTTCAAAACCCTACAACATTTGAGGGTCAAGAAAATTAAAAAACCTACCCCTAGATGGCTATCGGGCCAGGTTAAATACCAAACCACTAGGAGGAGAAGGGGTTCCATTCTTTTGCAATGTATCTTGTTCCATAGCTAAGAAAAATAGCCAAGAGTGGTATTTTGTGAGCATAACAAAGGAGGAGAGATCGTGTAGCAACCATACCGGTGACAGGTCAAAGGAAACTCTACAGAGAGTGCATCTTTCTTTGTACTTGCATCATTTTTATACCATAGAAAAGAGAGCAGAGCAGCCTCACCTTTTAGTTGAGTTTTCTCCCCTATTGGATTCCTAGGTCATATCTTGTGTTTATTTGTGGATGGTGTGTGTATATATTTTTGTTCTCTAGTTTTCGCATTTGAACTATTTTATAATTTATTTTTTTAAGAAAACAAGGAAAAACAACCTCAATATTAAAGATTTCAATTATTGATTAGATATGTTGTGACAAACTGTTCAGCAGATAGATAAACTTACTCTCCAAAGCTCATGAAAACTTACTTAAACTTAACATAGGTTGCCTTCAACAAGATATTCTTCAATCTTAAACTTTAGCAACCTCCAAAATATAATGCAACTCAATTAAGCTGTGATGGTGAGTAACATCATTATTAGCTTATGTGAGTTGTTAGATTGTATTAATTGTTTGCAATCATAATGGGTAAGTTGGAACCATAAAATGCATTAAATGAAAGGAGTGAATTAATAAGTGGATAAATTCAATTATGACTTTTTGGGGGGTGAGGTAAAGTTTGGTCATGATACACAATTAAGGTATTTTTAAAATTAAGATGATTCAAGTTTTTTTTAAATATATTAAAAACTTTTAAAAGCAAAGTTGTAGGAGTAATTTCTATTTTTTGGATTTATTTACAATTAAAATCAGTCAAATTGATATTAAGAAAAAAGTTTATATACAACTAAAACAAGTATAATAAGTAAAAAAATTAAAAAATTCAGTAAGTTTATAGTCAAAGTTTCCATTGATCACTTGAAACTATAAATTCAAACAAAATTCTTACCAAATTTTAAGGGTGTAGAGTATAATAAATTCACAATTTTATATATTGCTTAAATCATATTTTTGAATTCATAAATAAACTCAGCTTCCTCAAAATCCCAAAAATACCCAAAATAAATAATCTCAACCACTAAAATCTACAATTTTCTAAATTTCCAACAAAATTTTAAACAAAACTAGTAAAAAAAATTAAAAACATTTAAACTACATATAATTTATTTGAGAATCACAATACAAAGAATTTATTTGAGGATCACAATTCCAAAGCAACAAAAATTTCAGACAAAAAATTTGAATTTATTTGAGGTTCATAATTCCAAAGCATTTGATACTTCCACATTCCACCAGTTGGAGCCGGTGAATCCACATGTTAGTTATGTTGTTTTCGAGAAAATAATGTTCGCCATAAAAAGCCGATCAAAGATTTGACATTACGCGTTACGGATACCGTCAAACTTTCGGGCTGTGAATTTCCTTCGAAATTGATGCGGTTTGTCGCCGTCAATTGCGGGTAACGGGACCCACTCTGCCGTGAGCAGTGGCACAGTGCGACATCACAGTACGCGCCGATGGGAAGTTAATCTAGATTCTCGGTCAATCTTAACGGTCATTGTGAAAATTATGTTTTATGTGCCACGTGTCATTAAAAAAAGTTCAACGTGATCAAAGAATAATGATTTTATATTTATCATTTGAGACTCTGGTTCTCTTTTCTTGTGAGCTGATAATTTTATATTGTACTAGAAACCATCATTTAAAAAGCATTCTTTCCTTCTGTGCCGATGAAATTCGGCCCCTCAATATTTTGTACTAAAAAGCATTCTTTCCTTCTGTGCTGATGAATTCGGCCCCTCACTTGGAAAATATTTTGTACTAAAGCCCATCATTTAAAAAGTAAACTTGGAAGATGTGTTTGTAGAAGTGACTTTTTTTTAATATTAGTGATTCAATTTTGTAATGGTTTTGTTTAGTTATTTTAAAATCCAGGGGCACACGGAATATACATAAATAATCACTTAAATTTATTAATCTAATAATTTCTCACCAAATTTTAGACAAATGTGTCTCAAAAAATCATATTTTTTTAGAAGGTTTAGCTTAAGCATTTTATAATGTCCTCTTCTTCTACTTGAGTTGAATTATATATTTACATCTTCACAGTTTTCATTTATAAATATATAGTGCCATTTTTATTATGAGTAATTAACTTTATTGTTTATTGTTAATTTTGTATTGAATAGATTATTTTTTAATTTCATAAAAAGAAATGATAAAGAATTCAAATATAAAATAAATTGTATTAAATAAATAAATTTTTTTATAAAATTTAATAAAAATTTGTAAAAATTTTAAATTAAATTTTGTAATTTTTTTTTATCAAATCTAAGATTGGTTAAAAAATATCTTATCTTTACATTTTCTCCATGACATCTAATTGATACAGGAATAAAATTATCTTCCACTGCAACCTATAAAGACACGCTTTATTCCTCGTTTCCTGCAACTCATCTCATCTAGAAAATTTACGTAGTTGTGTTTCTCAAAACACAGTCATGGCTGGAAATCAGGAGTTCGAGGACCGCGGTCTCTTGGACAAGAAGGACGAGGGAAGGCAGGATGATGAGATGATGCAAAATCACGCTACTCGTCCTAATCTAAATCCAGCCGAGACGGCGGGGCTCGTGGATGAAGTGAACGATAAGCTGCCTGGATGTCAGATTCGGATTCAAATTCAGATTCAGATTCAGATTGGCCAGACTCAGACTGGCAAGAATCAGAGTCAGAATCAGACTCAGATTCAAACTCAGAGTCAGACTGCTTAGTTTAAGACGGGGGACTGCTCAGTCTAAGACGGGATGGTGGATAAAATCAAAGAGAAAATCTCCGGAGGCTTTTCCCTGGAGCATTGACCGATAATAATCATAAGAGTGTAGAACTTAGAATATAATAAGATATGAACGCCATGTTTAGTATAATATTTGGTTCGGAGGAGATTTGTGCTTTTGTTGTGACCGTGGATTTTAGATTTCGTGACATGCAGTCCATATTGGTGGAAAGTTATTTTATTATTAAATAACAATTTTCACAAAACAAGAATATATCAGGGTGTCCATGCAAGCCTTACAAGCTTGCAGTCCAGCGCTAAATGTATGGGTTTCCATCAATGTGGAAAAATACAGTACTAATTTATATACCTTATTTTCATAATCTTAAAAGAGTAAATTTGCCCATGACTGCGAGTCGATTTTTTCAAATGTAGAATCTCTCGAGGGCTAGTATCTGTCTGTCGGATATTATTTTATCTATTTCCCCTCCCATCCTGCAGCGAGTTGGAGGGTAGTATTGTTTAGTTCACTCCATAACATCCCAATTACTAACTTTAAGTTTGACACTATTGTCAACAGAGAAAGAAGGATCGAAGAATGAAATAAAAGTAGAACATTTAGATCTCGCTCCTCTAAAACACTGAACACTGCCGTCGGATTTCCGTTCACATAACACAATTGCAGCCCTTCATTTTCAACTCTTGAACCATATCTAATGTCTTATTGACACAAAGGTTTGGTGACTGTAATTTTTGAAGTGTCATCATCTCCAATGGGTGATCTTACTTGGATCAGTTGAATTTAACAGGTGTAGTTCTTAAAACTACAAATTCACTAGTTATGACCCAAGACTGTAACTTGTCCCTTTGGGTTGCAAACTTCACTGTAATAAGTATCCCTTCATTTTTAATCCTACTCAAAATCCATATTTGTTTCGATAATCTTTCATTTTTTTCAAAGTTTATTCAAGTTTACAGTCCACTTGTTTGCTAATTTCAATATATTTTTTTCTAACTTGTAAATTTCACAATTCTTTTTAAAAAATTATTTTAGATTTTTTTCTTTTTTAGAAGCTGGCAAAACCTATTATAACTCAGTGGTTAATTGTCAAGTGGTCATCAGGAAATTCATCATTAACTTCTATCAGTGAATGTAAGCACTCTCTTTCATTTTTGACCAATCAAAATGTATATATGTTTATGGAATCTTTCATTAGTCCACTTGTTTTTTAATTTCAATATATAGTCCACTTGTGTGTGTTAAGTTAAATCATTTTAAAAATCTCAGATATATTTTTTTTTCTTTTTTTCTCTGACTATTATCCATGAATCCAGGCTGACTCATCATCATTATTTAAGGAAAATTACATCATGTTAAACAGAAATCACATTAGGTTAAACTTAGACTCATGTTAATCCAAGAAAACTAACTCTTAACCAATATGAAGCAATCTTAGTCATAATTTTTTTTAATCATAAACTATTATAATTTTTTTTTTTCTCATCATTTTAAAATTGAAAAAGATAATCATTTATTATATGGTGCATGTAAATGAGAGTCTTTAGTAAAGAGATATTTATTAAAAAAAGGTGGTGATATAACTATATAATTGTTATGTTTGGTATTCACTTTGTTAAACTATTTTACATTGTTGTACATAGGAAAACAATTAAAGAAACATAGATATATCTAAACTCTAAATATTTCAAACTTAGAAAGGGATCAAATTTATAGAAGTGCAAACTTTTCTCATGTTTTTTTAATTTAAAAGGATTTGTACATGATCCCTATGAACCATTGAGAGATCTAGAGTTAAAATGGATTTATGCTAATGATAACCATATACTTTATGGCTATTATTTCTGTTGTAAATAAAGCATTTAAAGTCTCCCCTTGCATACTCACTCCCCTAGTTCTAATTTCTATTGTGGATACCTTAGTCAAACACATATTCTCTCAACCATATATCACTACATGAATGAATCAAAACAAATCATAAATTTTCACCATAGAAAGTCAACTCTATTACATATTTATTTCCAATAATATTGTATTAGGACAACAATATGTGGAGATTCCTTTGCTTGGGAATTATGATAGCAAGTACTACACACCACCTGCCAACTTCATGTTAAGCATAGAATTACACATGTCCTTCAAATTGCATTGTAAAAAGCGTCTCTCAACACAATGAGAATAAGAAAATAATAATGGGGCTCCTTCTCATGTTGTTTTCTAACTAAGCATTCAACCATTTGACCTCTTGGTAACGTTGGAAGTCAAAATCAATAACAATATTAATGTGAAACAAGGATGCCCCCCTCACTCCAACACTATTTGGCTTACTTATAGATCACTTAGAATATTGAATCAAGGAGGGTGGAATGAGGAGTACCTATAGCAAGTTACTCTTTATTATAGTTGATGTATGCATATGATGTTGTATTAATGGAAAAAAACAAAGATAGTATCCAAAGACATCATGGTGCCCTACTTTGCATTTATTTTGAAATGAAAGCTATTGTAAACAAAACAAAGGTACAAAAGTAACATGTAGCTAGGAAAGGGATATTACCATCACATTTAATGGTGAAAAATTATAGATATTTAGTTCTTATAAGCATTATGTTTTTAGTATTGGAAATCTTGTGTAATAATTGGCATCATGACCATCTATTCTATATGAAATAAATCCAAACAATTCAGTTTTGGAGTTGGAAATTAAGGAATGATACAAACACAAGTTTTGGGGTCCTCTCCTCTAAAAAAAATTTTGGAAGAAAGATGAGAGTTAATATGAAAGTAAATTATTGAAGGAGTTAGGAGTTAAATTACAAACCCCGTGTACTATATAATGTTAGCAGAAACATGGATGCTACCATTAGAAGGAGAAGTATTATGTCAATTTATGACTCATATATTAGAAATATGGCATATGGATATGACTTGAACTATCACCCATATGAAAAGTCCCAACATAGGTGCTAACTNGTGAGAATTGCACCATTTTCACCTCGGTGTAATTTCCCCTTCACTTTAGGCCATCTCCTAGAGTCCAAGGGGGTTATCCCTATTTGATTAAGTAAACCTTTTACTGAAATAATTACCATGCAATATTATGATTTACTTCAAAGAATCCACAAATATATAAAAATTACATGCACAAGGATTCCAATGATGGCTAAATGCTTTAAAGATAACCAACTAGAAATGATAGCATTAACCAAAAATATATCCACTTAAGAAAGAGGGTTAGGACCTAGTGGACGTGTGTGCCAAATCTGATTTGAAAGATAGACAAAGTAATCCACTACGGATTTGCAATTAAATGACTATCGCTCAACCAATGAAACTCCAAAGAGGTAAGAACCACTTCTAAGCTACTTTAGGGCACAAAGAGTGTAATCAACTATCATAAATAAATGTTGCATTATGTGCTTTGATTACCAAATGATTAAATGATAGAGAAAGGAAAATCTTATGGTTGTCCCTAAATTCTAAATATTCCTTTATGATGAATTAACGTACAAATTTTAGATCTGAGGTGAATAAAGAATCATCCAAGAGATAGATATTCCAAGTCTTGTGAGCAAAACATCTTGGATAATTCCAATAGGGCAAGATATATGAAATGAACAATAACCCAATAAGTGTTAGAAATCAAGCTCCAAAGATATATAGCAATGAAATAAACAAGAACCCGATGAAAAGATGGTGAACCCCCTTAGGGTTACCAATATTATCATGTGGGATTCACCAATAAAATCTCCAAATGAAAGATAAACATTTATAAAGACTTAGGAGATCAATTTCACCTTTAGATATGCAAGATAAACATGTAACAACAATCTAGAAATGAAATATAGTCTAGGCATGAGTGAAATAAGCCTTCAAGCACCAAATTGTAGCCTTAGGGTTTCTCCAAATCTGATTTTTTATTGTTTTTATGTAATTTGCAAATTTAAGAAATCCTTAAATCATCCCACAAAATGTTAGATAAAACTTTGAAGTACAAGTCTATAGGGCCTTTTTGTCCTTTTAGGGTTATAGACGAACAACTAAGTACAAACCCTAAAACAAACAAGTCTAGAAAATGAAGTAAACAGTTAACTTTGGAGTAGACTTGGAACTTGAAACCTAAATTTTTATATTTTCTTTGATTTTCACAATTAGATTTCTTTCTAAACAAACAAAAATAAAATATTTAGGATTTTAGGATTTTTAGGTAGGTTGTTGGGAGAAGACCCCACTAGGGATTATGGGTTCAAGAAGTATACCCCTTCTAAGAATTGGTCATTCTTATCTTAAGGATCGAGATTAAGAGATTAAAACTCCTAGGGTAGAATAATATTTATCTAATCAAGATATGTTGGTATGACAACCAAGTCCATACTTGAAGTGATTCCCCAAGGAAAAAAACAACCTTCACCAACATGATCAACTATAGCTCAAATACAATGCTTAAAACCCTTTCCAAGGAACCAAGAGGAAAACAAAGCAAATCATTAATCACCTACCCAAGCTAACAAGAGAAGAAGGACGAGACAAACCCTAAAATGCATTCTCTCCAAGTGGTATAGTAACCCTTCAATGGATTGATATTGAAAGCTAACTATAGAAGTTTTGAACATTCATGAAAAATATTTGATGCACCAATAATAAACCATGAAAGAGAAAGCCCCAAGAATTGACACCAAAACCTCAATAGGTAGATCTTCAACAAGTTGTATTCTCAAATGATATCTAACAACAACAATGATTTGGAATGAGAGAGGAGCCTCTATTTATAGAGGAGGCTTCTACATCCTTCTCATTCTTCATTATTTTATAATCTCCCTAAATTTATATTAGGAGATATACAAAAGATACCTGTCATCCACATAATGAAGGTGACTAAGTCAAAAACTAATAAAACATGCCACATGTACATAAAACCCTCAAGAGAGGGGATTCACCAAACAAGAGGGAGGGTAATTTGGTGAAATATCTCAACGTTCCCTTGAAAATGCATAGTCAAAGCCTCAAAACATGGTGTGGAAGCCTCCCAAACAAATAAGGAACCAACTTCTAGTCTCCAAATGTAGAATGACCTGATGGGAAGAGTGAATAAGACCTCAAGAAGTGGATGGTGTTAGAATATAGAAGATGGTGTGCTCGTTTTACCATTGACGATACCCTCGTCACCCAACCATGGGCTGAAGCCTCCCTCCGAGCACCTTAACCTTGACCCGAGAATTCCTCCGGAAGCAAACCCTAGGCTAGATAGCCAAACAAAGAGCAGCGCATCTCTCCCCAAGGATAGCGCAACACAAAAGACTGATCAGATGTTCCAAACCCTAGCCAAGAGATATTCAAACCAATACTGAAACTAGTTGTTGCTACAGCTACACCTGCAACCCTCCTCCAAACCTGCGCACCAACTGCAATTGCAGTGCGCACCAACTGGGAAAACTGTAGTCCTGAGATGTGACAAATGAGAACTGGTGCCCTGTATTTATACTGGTTCTGCCAGATTTGTTGGGGCCGAATTCTCCTTCTGGATAGTGTCTGTTCAATATATTATTATTAATTCTGGCTGACTTCTTCTCTTGGAGGCTAATAGCCTAATATAAATTATCTTCTTGAGCCGACAAGGCTTCTAGGGTTATTAGCCAATTCATTAGGGTTTCTCTTGCTTCTTGGAGTCTTTTATTCTCCTCAGGTTCACACGTGGGGGTAAATACCTCCCGCAACTACCATAATATTAACACTCCCTCCTAGCTATAGAGGTATTTACAGGTAATGGACTTGAGCACAAAACATACCATTTACCCGGTAGCATCAATATAGTCATCTAGACTATTTCATGACTAG
>ML777734.1:440847-490338 GCA_009831015.1 Picea engelmannii
GAAGTCCAGGACTTCAGAGTATTGTTGGCCCAAATAATCACAAATCGACTGAATGTGATAGAGAGTCATGGTTACTTGTAAGGTCGATCAACATTGGGCGGTCTCCCTAATGGTTAGAGGAACCTATCTTATCGACTAAACCGGGACCCAACTCCCCATCGCGAAGTAGCGCGAGCCATCGATCGAGAATGTTAAAGGGTTCCCTTAATCGTTGGATCTACACCGAGGCGACTTCAACGAAATACTACTTTGGGAGAATGGAGATGCCATAGCATCAAACTCCCCGAACGCTAAAGTTACGAAGTAAAGGAGAGTCGTAGATTTGGCAGAGATCTTTAGGAGCCCCGCCTACCATCCAATCATCCAGGAGGAGGGACCCGCACACGGTACCTCGAAGAAGTCTTGCTTCGGGAGAATGGAGTAATAGTAAAGCCAAAACTCCTGAAGGACAGAGCTGCGAAGTGACCAGGACCATAGATCTAGGGATCCTTTAGGTTCTTTCCTAGCCGTAGGATTCATGATGTAGTCAGCCCGGTGTTGACCACTTCGGGAGGAAAGGGGTGTTTTAACGCCAAAATCCTCGAAGGTCGAAGTCACGAAGTAATGAGGACCGTCGATTCTTGGATTCTTTGGGATTCCTCATAGTCGTCGATATATAGAGGACGTGTGGCACTAGATCCTTTAGTCAATATACTAGTCACTCCGGGGAATTTGAGGTGTGGTGTGTCGAAAAGCTTTGAATCCTGAAGTGACAAGAGCCGTCGATTCGAGGACGCTTTGGGACTTTTCCTAACCATCAGATCTGGGCGATGGTCAACCCGGCGCTGACCAACTTCAGAAGAAAAGAGGAGTTTGCATTGCAAAAATCCCGAAGGCTAGAGTCGTGAAGTAACGTTCGTCGTAGATCTATGTATCCACGTAGCCGGATATTGACCGTGAGATTCGAGGGATGTTAGAAGGCTGTCAGTCTGGTGTGACGTGGCAAGCCGACGTCACCCAGGAGATGTGGGCCCATGATCAATGTTCCACATGTCAGCTCGATTTGTGATTTTCGTAGAACCTATATGCCTATTGGAACATGACACATGTCACCCCTGTCCCTTCTCCATGTCGGCCCCTAGTACGTTCCCACCTAGTCAAAGTGGTTGGTGAAGTGACCGAAACTCCGAGAGTCTGGGACTTCGAGACTCTGGAGAAGTTGGGGTGTCGCGACCCAAAAGGCCCAAAGGTCGGCACTACGTGGCAGGCTTACGGGACTTCGGGACTTCGAGACTCCATAAGGTCTCATGCATAGACAGTAAGGAGGCGTTCAACGCCGAAGCACCGAAGTGTTGAAGTGTCGAAGTTCCTATTGGCCTGCGTGTTAGACGAAGGTTGAGTCCAATCATGGGATCGAATGGTGGATGGACTTCCACCGTGGATGAAGGAACTTGGAGACAATACATGTGAGGTGGATTCACGTGGATTCCATGTGGCCCTCAACCAATGAATGCCTAAAGAACTTTGGGAATCCATAACTTGTAACCCAAATCTCGGTTTTGAGCCTGGTAGTAGTCATTACAATGCTACGGGTAAGTAGAAGAGGATAAAGACCTCAGACAAAGGATTTGAGATGTTAAGGAGAGTGAAGTTTCGATGCCCCATCCCTAGGAAAGATACTAAGGGATCGAACGTGTTACAATATCTCAAGCAAAGAACCTCCATAAAGCATGGAATGTGACCCTCCTATTAAAAAAAAGTCAAAATATCCTCCAATGGCTAGTAATCAAATCCTCAAAAGGGGACAACCCTCATATCAACTAAAGAATAGCTCCAAAAGTGATGAAAAAGGAGGGCATCTGAGGATCTCCAATGTGGTAGGCCAAGAGTGGACCTATATAACATCCTCATTATAATCCACAGTTTAATTAATGCATAATGTATATATGAATGTAGCTATGGCCAAGCGATGTAATATACAAATTGTATTTGTGAATTGTTATTAGATAAAATGTGATGCTAGTTGTTGGGGACATGGACAAAGACATGAGTTGATTAATCCACAAGAAAGGATGGGTCTAGAAAGGGGGTTTTATCCATGAGTTTAATTCCCAAATCATTTTCCTATTTTTAATGTTTTGAGTGAACCCTTTGATTTTCCCTTGAGTGTGGAAGGGTCCAATCATTGAATACCTATAAGAGGGTGGGTGTGAGGAGTCATATCCCGTAGTTATTGGGAGCATGGGGCCGATTACAATAATTCTGGGGATGAGTGTGAGGGAAGAAAACAACAAAGGGGATCAAATTTGTATGGCCATATAGGGTAGTTTAGACAGACACATTTTTGCATAAGAAGTAAGAGACAACACGAAGGAGAAGTGCACTAGAGCTGGAGCAACAATGGAGGGTGAATTTTGGAGCATTTTTGGAGCTGCAGACTAAATAAGCAAGTTGTTAGGATTGCATAAGAACTAGGTTGTTAAGCATGAAGAGTGAACTCCTTTGTGAATTGCACTGGAGTAGCAAACTAGATGCTATTGTTTTCCTAATAGTTTTCCTAGCAGTGAGTTCCCTTGAGTTCCTAGTAGTGAGATTCATGGTTACCAATGCAAGAGAGGCCATGATAAACTAATGGGAAGCTCGATGGATTGAGAGTAGTGAAGGAGTATATTCCTTTGGTTGGGTAGGTTGAGAGGAAGAGAGTTGGTGGAAATCATGATAGCTATAGGATAATGTCAGTAGGTTGTGGGATTATTTGAGCTATGAGTGGATAGTGAGAGACACCCTCTTTTGTGGATTCCTAGCCCCAGCTTGGGGGTGAATTGCTGTTGAGATCTGGAATAACAAGCCTATGGTTGGGTGAAACATCTGTCCCAAGCAACTGGTTACACAACTATTTTAAAAAGATAAGTCTTTATCTATTTTTTTGAGTTATTTTATGAGTTTAATTATTGTGCATTTTATTCTATGTATGAGAATGAAATATGTGTTGTTATTATGAATTTATTAGTTGTATTCATGTTAACTAGCATGCTGTAGTTGCATTTAAATAATGGTAGCAATAAGTGGTTAAATATGTGTGTTTTCTTGTAGCTGGTAAGCTACAAGATATGTTATCAAAAAATATTATTTTTATGTGTATTTCGCATGTAATGACCCCTCAGTCATGTTGGAGAACATTACATATTGGTATCAGAGCTCAAGATTCAACATCGATCTTGTATGGGCCAAGACCAATGAGAAATTAGTATAAATTCGTTGTTGCGGAGTTTCACCTGTGATGGATTTGGGGAAATGGTGAAAACATATTGAAATCCAAAAATTTATGAGTAGATTCAAGTTATTTTTCCTTAGAACAAGTCAAAGAGAGGATTAATGGCATAAATTTGTAGGTTGCAAAAGTTAAAATTTGATTGGGAAGGCCAAATTTTGCATTATCATGGTGATTGAAGAGCTGAAAGTTCGATGGCTTGGTTCTTTTTGACATTAGGAATTAACGACCGAGATTCATTATGGATCGATTAAGAACTTCCAAGTACACCGACGAATTTTTTTGGGAGAAATTATAAAATTATCGAAAATTTATATATTTTCAAAATTTTTGGAAAAAAATTGTACAATGATGACGTGGACTGACAAGGTCCATGGTTGCAGAAAGCAAGTTCATGGTACTGATTTTGATGAGTCAATGGTCAATATCATTGTAGACATTAAAGACCGATGCTCCAGATTTGACTTAGTTGTAGAAAGAGTTCACAGAGAAAGAGTTTGTGGGGAAAGGTCTCGCGGGAGAACATTCCATGAAAGAGAGTTTATGAAGTCAATCCCGATAGGCTTGCAAGCCATGGGTTGCAGAAAAAGCTCAATGGTATGCCACTTGAAAAACCAACGAGAAAAGGGCCACACGAAAAATACTCATGGGAATAAGCTTGTGGAGAAAGGCTCACAGGGAGAGCTCACGAGGATAGGTTTGTGGGGAAAGGGTCGTGAAGGTAAGGCCACAAAGGCAAAGTCTGTAAAATTTGAGAACGATAGGCTCGCTGGTTGTGGGTTACGAATAAAACCATAAAGCATGTAACTTTACCTATTCACAGAGAGAGTATGTGAGAAATAATCCGATAGGCTCACGGGCTTGCGGGAAAATCTTCATGACATGTAACTTGATCTTCCCATGGGAGAGAGAGCCTGCAAAGGAAATCATGCAGGCTTGTAGAAGGATTGGTCGAGGTTCGATGTAAGGAATTATGGACAATAATATGGCTGAATCAAAGGATGACACATGGACTCAATAGGCACGTTCCATGCCATGTCAATCGGTTTGTCTAGGGGTAGGTACAGGTGGATTTAAAGAGCTATTACAATAGTAAACCAATGGGTTTTCACGAAATTTTTTAGTTTTTGAAGGTCATCAACTTGTGGAGGCATTTGAGGGCTTAAATAGCAATTTTGGGGTTTCAAAATCTTGAGAACTATCTATACTTTTGATACACACACTATTTTTTCCTTAAATGAAAGAGCTCAGTGAGATCTTTACAACAATATATTCTGATTGCAAAACATAGTTAGTATGAGGAAGTTACCACTGAAATAGTACAAGGTATATTTTTGGCTTAAGTTTATTTCTAGAGGGCATAACTCCTTGCTCATAACTCACTTTGAGGCACATGAGTAGTCTATGGAAATCCCATGGACTATAGAAGATAACCATGGAACCACATTTGAAATCTAGGTATTTGAAATTGTATAGGATGAAATAGAAGACACATGTAGCACTAAGGGGTAAAAATGAGAAATTAGTTTAAACTTCCTTAGACCATAACTATAAGCTTGAAGTTGATATTTGGGCAAATAAGCATTGAATGGAAATATCTCTACGAGGAAAAACCATCTATCAATCTATAATTTTGAATTGAGCACTACATTTTTCTCATAAAATAATAAAATAATTTTGTAACAGTAAAAACAAAGCAATGAATGGAAATTGCAATTTGAAAAGATTGTAACATTTAGCTCAGAACTCATAATGAGGCATGAGTAAAACAGTTGGATTATTGTTTCACATATGAATGTGCATTGTGTTCTTAGTAGATATATTGAGATGAAGAATAACATGTAATATAATTAATGAAATGCTTGTAGCATTCATGTTTCTAACAATAATTATTACATGCACATTTCTTGCATAATTAGAAGTAGAGGAAAATAGTTTTGGCCTTGATACACCATTTAAGTCTTTTTTAAAATGAGATGATTTAAAAAAAAAATTAAATAGCAAAGTTTTAGTAGTTTTTATATTTTAGATTTATATATGACTAAGATTAGTGAAACCACTACTAAAAAAAGTCTAGATACAACTAAAATAGGTCTTTTTAAAATAACACAGTTTTAATAGTTTCTGTTTTTTTAGATTTATATATGATTAAGATCAGGGAAATCACTACTAAAAAAAATATCTACATACAACTAAAATAAGTTGAAAAAATAGGGGTTGTTTAACTATTCTAAGAAATGTTTTTTTTTCTATAAAATCTAAAATCTAGTGATATAAATTTGCACAAAATCATTATTTTTTATTGTTTAAAATCCATTTCTAAATTGAGAAATTGATTCAGCATGATTAAACTAGGCCAATAAAATATATAACAATTAAAAGATGTTTTATAATCAAAGTTTCCATTAATCACACTATAAATTCCAAAAATTAATTCTTATCAAATTTCCATATAAACTATAAATTTCAAAAATTAATTCTTACCCAATTTAAAGAAAAATAAAAATTGAAATTTTAGATGAATCATAATTCCAAAACATTTGAGTCCTCCGCATTCCACCAGTTGGAGCCACCAAGCAATACACATGCCAATTATGATGTTTTCGAGAAAATAATGCTAAACCTAAAAAGCCGATCAAAGATTTGACAATGCGCGTTACGGATACCGTCGAACTTTCAGACCCTGAATTTCGTTCGAAATTGATGCGGTTTGTCGCCATGAATAATGGGTACGGCCCTAAAGATTTGACAATACGCATTATGGTTACGCATTATTGCAATACGCATTATGGATAATGGGTACGGCCCTAAAAATTCTTACTAAAACTATAAATTCCAAAAACAAAATTCTTACCAAATTTAGGAAAATTAAAAAAAAAAAAATGATTATAATTTCAAAGCATTTGATTCTTCCACATTCCACCGGTTGGAGCCGAATATACATGTCAATTATGATGTTTTCGAGAAAATAATGCTAACCCTAAAAAGCCGATCAAAGATTTGACAATGCGCGTTACGGATACCGTCAAACTTTTAGACCTTGAATTTTCGAGGAAAATTGATGCGGTTTGTCGCCGAATTACGGATGACGGGACCCACTCCGCCGTGAGCAGCGGCACAGTGCGACATCACAATACGCGCCGATGGGAAGTTATTATCAATTCCCGGTAAAAATAATGTTTTAAATGACACGTGTCATTGAAAAAGTTCAACGTGATCTGCACGACGTGATCAAAGAGTAATGATTTTACATTTCATCATTGGCATATCATTTGCGGCTGTCATTGAAGAAGTGCAAAACAATTAACCAGAACTAACCTGAATAATGATTTTATATTTATCATTCACGACTGTGGTTGAAATTGAAATCTCATTCTTTCTTTCTGTGCTCATATTTTTATATTGTACTACAAACCATCATTTAAAAAGCAAACATGGATAAGCAAACATGGATTTGATGGCATGCACAGTGTATAGATATAAATGACCATTCATTCCAACAAAATATAAATGCAGTGTAAAAATATAAATTCCAACAAAATTCTTAACAAATTTGAAAAACATTAAAAAAAAAAAACTGACGGATCATAATTCCAAAATATTTGAGTCTTCCGCATCCCACCAGTTGGAGGCAGTGAATACACATTTCAATTATGATGTTTTCGAGAAAAAATGGCTGGCCATAAAAAACCGATCAAAGATTTGACAATACGCATCATGGATACAGTTTCTGTGAAGTTACTGCTTGCCCTAAAAAGATACGCGTTACGGATAACGTCAAACTTTGGGACTGTGAATTTCCTTCGAGATTGATGGGGTTTGTCGCAATTAATTAATAATTGGGTTTGTACTGAAACCATCATTTAAAAAACATGGGGTTTGTACTGAAACCATTATGGGGTTTGTACTGAAACCATCATTTAGAAAACATTATTTCCCTCTGTGCCGATGAAATTCGGCCCCTCAATATTTTGTACTAAAAACCATCATTTAAAAAGCATTACTTCCTTCTGTGCGGAATCCGGATGACATTCGATCGGCCCCTCAGTTGGAAAATATTTTGTACTAAAAACCATCTTTTAAAACGCAAACATGGATTTGATGTCTTGAACATTCATTGAACGTTGAAAGTGTCTCAGTTTTGTAGAATGATCACATCAACTGGTAAACTTATAGCTTCATGTTGCAAACTGTTATCTGTAAAACAAAATAAAATAATCCTCCACACGCCACCACTGTAAGCTATAAATACACGCTTTCATCAACTCATCTCATCTAGAGATTTTATGTAGTTGTTTGTCTCAATTTGATGATCGATATATCTATCTGCTTTTGAAATTAATACCATCATGGCTGGAAATCAGGAGTGCGAGGACCGCGGTCTCTTGGACAAGAAGGACGAGGGAAGGCAGGATGATGTGATGATGCAGAATCAGGGCACTCGTCCTAATCCAAATCCAGCTCAGAAGGCGGGGTTTGTGTATAAAGTCAAAGAGAAGCTGCCTGGTTGCCAGATTCAAACTCAAACTGGCCAGACTCAGTTTGGCAATAGTCAGACTCAGACTCAGAATCAGACTCAGACTCAGACTGCTCAGTGGAAGACGGGGGACCGCGGTCTCTTCGACAAGAAGGACGAGGGAAGGCAGGATGGTGAGAAGATGCAGAATCAGGCGACTCGTCCCAATCCAAATCCAGCTCGGAAGGCGGTGTTCGTGGTTAAAGTCAAAGAATGCCAGACTCAGACCCAGACTGGCCAGACTCAGATTGGCAAGGCTCAGACTCAGACACAGACACAGACTCAGACTCAGGCTGCTTAGTGTAAGACGGGGGACTGCTCAGTGTAAGACGGGGATTGTGGATAAAATCAAAGAGAAGATCTCCGGAGGCCGTAACAAGAAATGACACGTCGCTTTTCACTGGAGCATCGACCGATAATAATCATAATCATATGAAGAGTAAGAGTGTGTGTTAGAACTTAGAATATGTTTAGTATAATATTTGGTTCGGAGGAGATTTGTACTTTTGTTGTGACCGTGGATTTTAGCTTTCGTTTTTCTAGTCTGAATAGAAGCTAAACATGGCTTACATGGAGTCTATATTGCTGGAAAGTTATTTTATTATTAAATAACATTTTTCACAAAACTATAATATTTCAGGAAGTTCATGCAAACCTTACACGCTTGCAGTCAAGCGCTAAATGTATGGGCCTCCATCAACGTGGAAAAATACAATAATAGTTTATATACCTTATTTTCATAATCTTAAAGGAGTAAATTTGCGCATCGCCGAGAGTCGAATTTTTGAAATGTAGAATCTCTCACGGGCTAGTCTCTGTCATATATTATTTGCTCTATTTCCCCTCGTGTAGCGAGTTGGAGGGGAATGTTGTTTAGTTCAGGCCATAACATCCCAATTACTAACTTTTTAAGTTTGACAATATTTGCAGCATAGACAGAATGACCAATTACTGGACTTTTTAAATTAAAGTGCATGTGCTTTTATTTTTTGGGTTATAACCATCATTGGAATGAGGCAATCCATCATTGGAATCATGAAATGTAATTGTTTATAAAATTCATAAAATTGTAATTTTCTATTGTTAAAGTTGTATTTTTGAATGTATAGATGGATTCAATGTTTTAAGAAACTTCTATTACATTTAGAATATGCAATCTCAACAATAATATCTGTAATTTTAACAACCTTTTATTTTTCTCACCAAAATTTGGGCAATTATAATTCAATTCTCAAGTGGTGATGATTCTTTCATTTTTAACCCCAGTCAAACTAAAATTCATATATGTTTTCATAATCTTTCCTTGATCTTTCTTTTTTATTCAAGTTCAAAGTCTACTTATTTGTTGATTTCAATATATATATATAAACCTATTAATTTCAATCATTTTTAAAAATCTCTAATACATTTTTTTTTTCTTTTTTTCTTCAAGGGTGGAAAAACCTATCAAATTGTCAAATGAATTTGAATACTATGTAAAAAGTTAAATGTAGAAAATTAAATTAGTTTTATGAATATATATCTTTTATTTATAGAATTTGTGAATAATTGTGTGAAATTTGACTTTTTTTAAGTGTGGTACTTATTTTTAAAATTGTTAAGCTAATAAAAAAATTGTGCTAGAAAGAAAGAGGCATGTATTTTAGGTTTTTGATATATATATATATATAGAATGTGCATAGTATTTGTCTGTAGTTCCACAACTGATTTGTGTAGCCTATAGAAAATTAACATAAAAAATAGAGATATTGAGAGGTATTCATAAAAATGGACCCCCAAAAAAATTGAAATGAAAAGAAAAGGTGTGCAATCCTAAAAGGCTTCCTAAAATGCACATCATTCCTAAAAGGTGTGTGTTCCTAAAGCGCATGGGTTCGTGGGTTCCTAAAGCAGCACGTGCGTTCCTACTAACAAAAAATCTCTCTCTCTCTCTCTCATTTTCTTCCTCGCCCCCCTCTCTCTCCCCATTTGTTCCTCTCTCTCTCTCTCTCTCTCTCTCTGATCCGAATCGAATTTGAATGATAACAAATGGCTATCAGCACATGCTCTAGGATAATCAACACGGGCAATGTTTGAGGCTATAGACGATGAAGGAGATCAAATTGTTGGTGTGAAGGGCTCCATGCCATCATGATTGATGTCTACCCTTGTATTCAATGTAGTCTTAAGTGAAACATATGAGATGTAAATTTAGGTTGTATATTATTCTATATACAGAAATAATGTATTAAGGAAAAAAGACACTTACATGAGACATTTCCCCCCCACGAAGAAAAGAAAAAGAAAAAGAAACAAAGTGGAGGATAAATAGACTAGGCAGAAGTTAAAGGGTTGGGTATGCTTGAGATTCCATCTATGCCCCCCAAGTCGACCCAGTCTCCTATATCCCATTTCCCCACAAGGGAACAGGGATTCCTTGGCTATGAATGGAGTAGGAGGCTGCCTAGATTTCACTGAGAAGTAGAGAGATGAACTAGAGATCATGTGATTTGTACATCAATGAATAATAAATAGCTTGACTAAAGCCAACTGAATGCTATTTTTCCCATTTGGGTTTCTAGGGTAAATTATGAGTTTTATGTGTGGCTATTGTATGTGGATTTCATTATCTATGAGTGGAAATGGTATACATTATAATTTAATGGTTGTCTATGTATTTTTTTAGTAAAGATAACTCTATGCCAGTTGTGATTTGAATTTGTTTTCTGTTTATATGGTTCCCATGGGCCAGTAAGTTAGTCCAACAGTTGTTTAACCACACCTGTACAACCATTTTGAAGTTGGAAATCAACAAATTTCCTTCTAAGGTTGTTTACATTTACTTGGAAGTTGCTAGTTAGGGGATTTTCTCACTTTGAGAGTCGAAATTGTTACTAGTTGGTGTCTACACGTTTCCCATAGGTTGCATATTATGTTTTCAACATTGATGGGATTTTTCCTTTTCCAAAGGCCATATACATACCATACTTCACATTTTAGTGTTGTTGTTTGAGCGTATTTTATTTTCCCATGAGCAAGATACAACATTTTTCTTTGTTGTTGGTTACCCAACTCTCCCTCTGGACATTTTTCTTTGTTTTTGGTTACCCAATTCACCCTATGGACATATTTCTTTGTTGTTGATTAACCAATTCTCCCTCTAGACATTTTGTTTTCATCATTGGTTGACTCATTCCACTGGGTTCTTTTTCCCCTTCGTTATTCGACCAACTTCATTTGCCAGTCAACTACAATTTCTCTCTAGTTGATTGGGTTTTAGCTTGGTCGATTCATCTTCCTTGGTTAATTGGGCATGCAGATAATCGACTTGCCCCATTCCCTAGTCGACTTGGCTATCGTTTGGTCAACCCATCTATTGGGTGGTCGACAGGTTTATTGGCTAGTCGACTCGACTGTTGGCTTGACTAGTTGAGTTACCATCAACTAGTGAGAGCTAAGGAAATATAAAGATACTTGCTGGTGGAAAAATGAGTGTTTTAGTTTGATTGAGGTGTGAAGTAGTGTTAGCGGGCGAAATTGACCATCCATCAACTGGGATAACGAGTCTGGTCCGGGGTTGTCTAAATAACCCAATCCGTTTGGTGTAACTCATTTTGACGGGTTTAATGGCTTCGTTAGCCAATCTAAAAATCCTAAAAGAAACAAATAAAAGAAAGAAATAACTATCTAATTACTAAACACTATATATATATATATATATATATATACTCTAATGTAACTGTTGTAGGTGTATTTAAACAGAAGATATACAAATCTCACTTATGTACATGATTTACAAACTGCAAGTTTTAATCGAAACTTACGAAAATCAATGTGAAAAATGATTGCTTCTAGGAAACAGATAAAGAAAGCACATAAAAATATTTTTTGTTTTTCCTTTATAAATCTAAACTAATATGGAATTAAATAAACTAAGAAACACAGATGTGTAGGTAGTCGAAAGCTGAACCATATATTCTGATTTCATTAATATGTAAAATATAGAATTGATAAATACAAGTGGGCTAACTTATTAATTAGTGAGGTGCATCCAAATGCCTATATGAGTGAAGAACATCTAGTTGCCATGTCCAAGAGAGAAATCTGCAATGAACTTTATAACTGTTCTAAATATAATCAAAACATGTATTGGCAGCTTGGTTTTAATGACAGAAGAGGAAACACCAATAAAACTCTGCGATCTTATAATTGCACATAATTACAACAAGATAAATCTAGAAGTAACTTATGCATTTCATCATTCAATTAAAATTAAAGATAAATCCATTCATTCTGATTGAAGCTATGATCACACTAATTATATCATGAGTAGCAAATTATAGATGATATTTATAATATAAACATCCCAAACATCATAGATCATTAAGTCTAAAGCTATCAGACCTATAAATGTTTTAGGACTAACAAGACATAAATGAAAACATCATTAACAAAAGGCTAAAGCCAAAATGCATATATGTTGTTTCATTGAGTCTTGGAATCACTCGTCCATCTTCTGCCATCAACCAAGATGATTTCATTACTAAAATATAGAGTATTTAAAGAGTTCACAAAGGCTAAACTTCCTATATTCTAAGATAGGATAAGATCTCAAAAATATTTAAAAGTTACAAATATAGAGGGCTTGAAGCCACTCAAGATCAAACTACATCTTTAGTATTTATGAGAATTTCCTCCTATTTACAAAATAAACAAAGGAAAATAGCTAATCAACCAAATCCAGCATGCTCCATCCCAACATCAATTACATTCTATCCGGAAAAAAATGAAATGAAGAAATCAAATATTTTATTACCTATCCATTACTAAATTTAATATGAGAAATTGACTTGGCTACAGAATCGAGAGATTTTGTAGCCAGTCTTATTAATAGTAATAGAAATCCAAATCGATCTAGATTAATTTGAAAAATAACAAAAAACATAATTTTGATGAAAACCAATCTTACCCTCCAACTGATAACAAAATTCGAATCACAAAATCTCAGAATTGATCACATCTTTAACATTGTCAGTGTTTTTTATTATGATATTGCCTGTCCTCTTCAAACGTTTTACTTGTTCTTGTGCATTGGTCTTGAGCTCATGGTTTTCATTTGCCAATGAGTCATTTTGAGCCACGAGAACTTTGATCCTCGCTTGAAGGATAGGGATGTTTGTGTAGTACTAACCTATCCAATGTAAACAAACTTCACAATGTGCTGCAGGGGCAATCGGTTGAGGAAGTGTGTAATTGTGTGGTAAAACATCACTGCTACCCACTGTCGGCCTTTGACCGATTTTGATACCTGTAAATTCCTTGTTGTCATTCAAACATGGTGGGAGATTATCCACATAATCGAATGGTTGATCTGGTTCGGAACAATTCAGATCTTCTTGTGACAGAAACCTCTCGATCTCGGAGTCAGAATCATCATGGATCTCAATCGAATTGATCGAGCTCACATGAGCTTTGGATTTATTTCGCAGACTCCTTGAAATGAGTAGGCCATGCCTCTCATTACAAAACCCTATTTCTTGATTTTTCTTTGGTTGTTTGCATGGGTGTTTGTTGTTGGTTTCTACAGTGGGATTAGGGAAAAAAAATTGTTCATTCTCAAGAGTTTTAATAACCCTAGAACTAGCATCCTATTGCTCAAACAAAGGTTGATCGGGCAATGCCCTTTCGCGAGGGTTTTCATACAAGAAGTCTGGCCTGACACTTGATAGCCCGAGAGGTTTCTCTACGATGTGTTTATCCACCACAGTGGTCTCTACATGATTTACTGTAACAAAGTCATTACGAGTTATGAAACCATCCCAATCGTCACCAAGTGCTTTCAAATGATGAACTAACAGTAACTTAATCAAACCATGGTGAAATAAGCTAGAATCCAAGTTCTTCCTTTTATAACTCTTTGACATTTTATACAAACTTCTTAGCAGGTAAAATGACATGTTTACATGAAAGCCAATAAAATGCATGAGAAATTGTATGTGGTAAAGGAACACCAAGCCAAAACGACCTTCATAGGTGACAAATTGTCTTAAAACTGCCAACAAACCATGCCATATAACCATGCGTAAGGAGATCGGAATACCTTTGTCACACCATTGAATTTTTCGGGAGGTGATGAACAGACTCTAGGGTATTTCATCAAACTTCGAATTTTTAAACCACCTTTTACCAGTGAAAGGAAGCCCTGTTGCTTCACTCATAAATACTTCGGTGATCTCCAACTGCATATCACCCATCTTGGCTCTGCATCCATGAAATGTAAGGGAAAATTATTTGGCTACTCTCAAGTTATAACCTTGGAATTTCTTAATAAACATATCCCAACCCTGGCTCTTAATATCCTCACTCACATCATCATACAACAACAAAGTTTGGGAGCCATTTGGATCAAATCGGACGACAGGGGCCATAAGGGTTTGAACAGATGGTAACAGGAGCAACCCGAACTCACTGTGGGCTTAAGAAGTAGCAGCAACAGAGGAAATTCTGAGCCAAAAACAAAGGAGTAAAACTCACACCAATGTGATCATAATGTGAGCATAAGGGTTTTACACATGAAATTCGTGCAGTTCTGGTGATGAACGTTTTGGAAACAGGGCCTAAGACTAGACCTTGGTCCGTGATGAGAAGCCTATCACTTCAAATTGCCAGCTAAAAATGAGGTACAGGGTACGATCGTAGTGTGTTTAATTCTCATGACATGCAATGGGTATCCTTGATTTGCAAAGGTTAGGATATGATGCATTTTTACAATCCAATTGTAAATCAAAAGTTTAAAATCAAAGTTGATTTACCAAGAAATTTAAATGAACAATCCTATAGTCCATATGCCAATCGATTCTTGGTATACAAATTATCCAAAATATAATCTTACAATCCAAGAGAAACTCAAAGTAAGTGTTTCATTGATATATGATAAGCTCAAAGCAAAACAACATTCATTAAAAGAGGTGTAAGCACATTGACCCTTTTAAGGACCAAGCCTTAGATAAAATTGCAATACGATTTAAAGTTTTAATGCTTCATTCATGCTTTCAGTCATGAATGAAGCACAAAAACGCAACATAAAAATAAGTAGGAACAATCAAAACACCCTTTTTACAACTGAATAGTCACCTTCAAATAGAAATATTTACAGGATGAGCCATAGGCAGCTACAGGAATTGTCATTTGTCACTTTAAAAATAAAAAATTATGTAGGGCTGCCAACAATGGCGACTTAATGGGAGAAGTAGTTATCTCTACATCACCGACGAGTTCATGTTAGGACTGCTTAGAATGGTTACAAATCAAAGAACTATTGAAGGACGTCAAACATCTCAATCAAATTTCAACAATCATTACACAATCCAACTTCAGATATCTTCATGTTCAAATGAAATCTGGTGACAAATTTTAATTACGAAAGCAATGATATTTAAGCCAATGGCTCTAATATTGTTGACAGGGCCATTGCTGCCAGCAGACGTCTATAGTCTCGGCAGGGATGTCAATTACCCCACTCTATCGCCTCTACCTTGTCTAAGAATTTTCAGTACAAGTGAAGGGTATTTATGATTAATATCAAAACTTATTCCTAATAATATTCTTGAACCCGACATTGCTTCGCTGCCAGCGGGCCTGTTCAGTACCTCGGTGAAGTTTCCTTGGCATCATGCATGCATTTACCCGCTACCAATAGACATGTTCAGTATCTTGGCAGGTTTACAAACACTTCCCACAACTCTCAAGAAATTATTCACAATTTGACATAAATTTAATGATATTTAGAAGAGAGGAGTGATGCTGGAAATTTTAGTCTTCAGAACACTGGGCATTTTCCATCCTTTAATTTTTTTTGCTTGACAACCTTCATTATGATCTGAAATTAGTTTTCTGATGAAACTAATTCTTTGAGGATAGGAAGGCATACTAGAGTTTCTTTCTTTAAAAGCAGGGACATCATAAAGAGATTTGATGATGGTCATGTCTGCTCATAATTATAAAGTAAAACCAAGAAATCTATCCTGAACAGAAAGTTTCTTCAACTAATCCGCGTTTGAACAAGTTACAACATCGATGTTTTGAATGAACTTAACTGTTGCTTCATCATGAGGCATTATGGTTTCCTTTCAAGAACTAAAAGGTGACACAGACATAAGCTTATCTAGAGATAAACAAAAACAAACAAAACAAAAAGAACCAAAAAACATAAAACAAAATGAAAACATAAAAAATATGTACAAAGGTGGGTCTAAAATTTATCAGGAAAAATACCTCTTGAGAGCTTGGCCATTCACTGGGAAGGTGTATGGCTGTCCCTCCAAAATCTGTAGGTGGAAGGAGCTGGGACCTAGTTTTTCAACGATTACGAAAGGCCCCAACCACAGGTTCTAGAACTTGGTGTGTTCCCCTTTTCCTTCGTGAGGTTTATCCCACTTGAGAACAAAATCTCCTACCTTGAAGTTTCTATCAGAAGTAGAGTTATAATCAAACCAAACTTTTACAATCTGTTGATGCTGATCCAATCTCTCCCTAGCTTATGCTCTTACTTCTTCTAGTTTCAACAAGGCATTAATTCGACTTTCAAGAGGAGGGCAGTCCTCTTCCTGAACTTTCTGCAATAATTGTAAAGAGGGAAGAAGAACATGAGGAGGGAGAATTGATTCTCTTTTGTAGACGAGAAAGAAAGGAGAATTACCAACAGAGGTTTTCGGAGTCACCCTATCAGCCCAGAGTGCATTAAAAAGTGCATTGGGCCAGTTCTTTTGGTTTTCAGAAACTGTCCTCTTGATGATCTTGATCAAATTTTTATTCATTGATTCTGCTAGGCCGTTTCCTTGGGGGTAATAGCTGGCATAATACTTAAGTTTGATCCCCTTCTCCAAATCAAAATCACTCATATCAAGGGATGAAAATTAAGAAGCATTATCGAAAACCAAACATTCGGGAATGTCGAATCTAGTAATGATATTCATGTCAAGGAAATATATCACCTGATTAGTGTTTACCACTTTCAGCGGTGCAACCTCGGAGCATCTGGTAAAATAATCCGTTGTTGTAATGATGTGTTTATGCTGCTGTGAAGAAGTGGGGTTAATTGGCCCAATGATGTCGAGACCCCACTATTGAAAAGGTGAATCTACCAAAATAGGCTGCAAAGGAAATGCTGCCTTTTTTACTCGTCCAACAGCCTTTTGGCAGATTATGTATTTACGACATAACGCATGGGCATATTTGAACAACGTGGGCCAATAGTACCCATCTCTTAATACCTTGTGAGCAGTGGTGTCTCCACCGAAGTTCCCACTAACTACACCTGCATGTAGTTCAGATAATACTTTCTCTGCTTCATCTCTTTCCAAGCAACGCATGAGAACATTATCAAAATTCTTACGGAATAATACGTCATTTACCATCTGGAAAGTTGTAGATTTTAGTCTTAATGCTCTTCTCTTTTTTGGATTGAGATGGAGAGGAGAAGAACCATGTGTTAAATAAAAGTTAATATCATCAAACCAAGAATTAGCAACAACTTGTGTACAACAAATCTGATTTTCACTATGTTGATTTATAGTTAAGACATTAATTTGACTCTGTCGTTCTTCAATTGAATCAACCACTAGTTTGCATAGGCCTTTACCTTTGACAATTTGTGCAGGGGTTATTTCGAGGTCATACTCTTGTAACGATGTCATCGAGTTTACCCATTTTTCACCCAATTCTTTTTGTACTAACAAGTTTCTAACAACAGGATAAGGCACAATGACTTTAGTTCTGGATTTCAACAAATATGATCGGAAATGTTTCACTGCTTTGAAAACTGCATAAGCCTATTGATCTACAACCGGGTAGTTAATATCTTCTCCTTTGAAGGATGATATCATGAAGGCAATGGGGATTTCATTACTTTCAACGTTCTTTTGGGTCAACACAACAACATAAGATCGGTCAGAGGCGAAAGTGTAAAGAGTGAAATATTGTGAGAAATCAAGACTCATCAAGGAAGGGGCTTCCACTATGGATATTTTGATGGAGTCGAAGGCTTGATTTTCCTATGGTCCCCAATGATACTGAACATCCTTTTTAATCAAGTTTTTCAATGGCTTTACCATTTTTGAGAAACTTGGGACAAAACTTCTGACAAAATTAATTTGGCCTAAAAAGGATTGCATAGATTTTTTGTAGGAGGGGGGAGGAAGTTTGGAAATCGCTTGAGTTATTTTGGGATCGATGATCATCCCATCACTAGATACTATGAATCTTATAAGTTTTCATTGTTCCATTGCAAATATTGACTTCTCAGGGTTGAGAGATATGTCGTTCTTGTGGCATCGTTCTAGGACAGACCTAAGGTGAGACAAGTGATCTTTCTTGTTTTTGGAGAAAATAGTAACTTCATCAAGATAGACCACTACAGATTGATTTATGAGACCATGAAAAGAAATATACATTGCTCTCTGGAAAGTGGCACCGACATTTATAAGCCCAAAAGGCATCTTCTTGTAGGCGTAAGTGCCCCATGGGGTACGAAAAGCAGTTTTTAACTGGTCTGGTGGAGACATGAGGACCTGGTTATATCCCGAAAAACCGTCTAGTAGTGATAGTCTTTCGGAACCAGATACCTGTTGAAGAATTTTTTCCATTGGAGGAATAAGATAATTGTCTTTGTCAGATGCTCAGTTCAAATTACGAAAATCGACATAGAGTCGAATTTCGCCACTTTTCTTCCTTACAGAAACTAGATTAGACACCCATTGTGTCTGTCTCACTGGGAAGATTATCTTCTTATTCAATAATTTATTTAGTTCTTTCTTGACAGTTGGTTCCAACTTAGGGTGCATCTTTCTCAGCTTCTACTGAAAAGGTTGAGATTGGGGTTTCATGGGGATGATATGTTGTATTATATTAGGGTCAAAAGTTTTTAAATAATCATATGTCCAGGCAAAGACATCCTTGAATTCTCTAAATAGTTTTATAAAAGTGGATTGTTCTTGCTCGGAGCATCCCATTCCCAGATTGATATTTTGTGGATTATCTTTAGTCCCTAGATTTATCGTTTCATGAGTCAAGGAAGAACTGTTCGTTTTACAATTTACCGACCTTCTGAATTTTTTATGCAAATCATAAAATTTATCTAGTCTTACCATGGATTTAGGAATAGAGTTTACCAGATCAGATGTCGATTCGGGAGATCTAGACTCTGATATTACCGTGAAATTGCGGAGATTTTCATCGTGAGCACCTTCATTGATAATTGCACCTTGGAAAGTGTCCTCCATATGAAAAAAGATGATGATCTGTTGATCATCATCAAACACTCTCCAATTAGTGACGTTTTCTGGGATCGATGGTCTGAACAATAACTCAATCAAAAATGCATTTAGAGAAAGACCTTATGCGAGAAAGAGTTTAGAAACGACGTTAGCCAATAAATCAGCCTCATAATTACTTAATCTAGGAATGGAATTGATGTTAAATGATGAAAAATTGTGCATTAGATTCCATACCTCAGTTTGGTAACTTTTCAGGTGTGGTGATAGGTAATATATGAAATTTCTTACCTACCTGACCACAATTTTTGAATCACCGAATACCATTAAGTTTTTTATGTCCATATCTACAACTTTCATGAGTCCTTGCAAAAGTGCCTCATATTTGACGGTGTTGTTGGTGCATTCAAACTCTAATTGACAGGCGATGAAAGTTTTATTACCTGCCGGGTTGATGAGTACACATCCTGCACCAACTCCTTCTTTGGATTTGGATCCATCGAATTAAAGTGACCATATCTGAGCTTCGTCGACAGTGTTTGGCACATTCGGTAAAGCTACTGACTGAGTACATGTCATGAGCTTTGACTGTTGTTCCAGATCGGTGATAGGGGAAGTTTCGGTCATGAATTTACCAAAGAAGGTTTTCATTCCCTTCATTTCAAGTGAATTAGTGGAAGCAGTAAATGGTTCATTAACATCATTCAAATCCATCACGATGTGCTTGAGGTAACGTTCACGGATAATCTTAATTTTGTTTGGCTGTCCATTTTCTAGCAGCCATAAATGCGACCAATCTGTTGCAAAGTAAACATGTAGTTGCTCAGACCAATCTCTGCTAAAAATAAACCATAGACTTCGGGGATGTCAACAACAATGATGTCAATAATCTGGTGAACTTTAGGATTAGAAGATAACTTAATAAGGACATCTTTTGTTCACCAATTACCTTAACATTTGTCCAATCAAGCTGAATGATTTTAAGAATAGAAGGTTGAACTTTTGCGTTGATTTTTTGGCAAACAGACAAGGGCATCACATTTGATGATGCGTCGGAATCTACCATGCAATTATGTACATTTCTATTGAAAATTTCAAAAGTTAACAAGAAAGGTGGAACATTTTTGCAAGTATTAACAACATAATTCTGTTGATTTTCAGTCGTTGTCCTTGAAATTACTTTATCTACATTTGATATAGTTTTTCAATGAGATCCCTTTTATCTGGGGGGTTCAGGTGTTGTTTTAGCAGGGATCTTTTGAGCTGTTTTAGAACTGATTTCTGCAATTTTCTTACTGTTCAGATTGTTGTTTTTACTATTTTCTGCGATGTTCTGAAGCATTTTCTGTAGAAGAAGAGGGAATTTCAAAAGTTCGTAAGCATAAATATTAGCCCTGAGTTTATTTAGGTCTTCCATCAAATCATACTCTAAAACTAGGGCTGCTAGACTCTGTTTTGTTTCAACTTGTTTTAATTGTTTCGGAGGCACATTAGTACTTATTTCGGAAGAGGGTTTACTTTGTGTTTTGTTTCTGGTGTTGTAAGGATGGACAGTTTCAAAATTTGCTTGAAAAATACTGTCGGAGAAATGCCCAAATATATTGGGAGATGACTCATCTTCTTCAAGTACTTCTTCTTCGAATATCTCTTCCGAACGTTCAGGAGGGACCAAGTTGTCATGTGCTTCAAGAATAGTTTGTAGAGCGTATTGTAAGCTTTCAAAATTTAGACCCTCAGTGGTCGGATTCGACCGGTTTGGGGGAAAAGGCTTTCTGAAAGGAGGTTTAAAACTCCCTTTGCTTGATAATGCTTCTTTGGCCGATCTCTTCAAGTCCACGACTTGATTCGATAATTTTTGGACAACCTTTTGCAAACTTTCTAAGTCTGCAGTTTCTGATTGGGTTTTGGTTTGGGGAGGCCTAGTAAGAATTTATATTTTCTTCTTAGAAGAAGAGGTTATTTCTACCTCATTACTAAGATTATCTTTCAAGCTCAAGATATATTTTTTGATTTGGCTTGCCTCTTCAAAGGCTTCCAATAACATAGACTTCTTAGACCTTTTAACCCAAATTGTTATATTATTGTGTAGAGCTTTAGTGTAATATGCCACAATAAGGATTTTTGCAGGCATTGAATCAGTGGGGATTCAGTTTTTTTAACGTGAGGAACCTTTGGTTAAAATCTTTTACTTTCTCCTTAGGGTTCATCTTTAAGCTAGAAAGTTCCATAACCAAGACTTCAGGAGATTTATCATCTCCAAACTTCTCTAAGAAACAGGTTTCAAATCTGTCCCAAGATACAATGGTGTGAGGTTGTTGGGAGAAATACCATGTAGAGGCATTGCCCTCAAACGTGTAAGGAAAAAGTCTACATACTACATATTCATGTTCTACACTTCGGAGTCTAATGGCTAGCATGAATTTATTTATGTGATCCTCAACGGTTTTCTTAGAATCTAGATCAAACTTAGGTAACCATTTCTTTGGGTGTTTTTGTAAAGGGTTCTAGAGTCCAGGTACAACCACATCATCTTGATCGAGCCATGGTCTGGCAGGATTGTTTTTGTTTTCCATGGGTGTAGGTGGTGTCGAAGGCTGAGATGGTTTAGATGATGAACTGCCTTCGTCAGATGACCAAACTTAGGATCTAGAGTCTAGATCAAACTTAGGTAACCATTTCTTTGGGTGTTTTTGTAAAGGGTTCTAGAGTCCAGGTACAACCACATCATCTTGATCGAGCCATGGTCTGGCATGATTGTTTTTGTTTTCCATGGGTGTAGGTGGTGTCGAAGGCTGAGATGGTTTAGATGATGAACTGCCTTCGTCAGATGACTCTCCTCCTGAAGAGGATGGAGATGAATGAGTTGGGGAAGGTGGAATACCAGATCCTCCGGCTCCAAGAATAGGTGTATTGATAGGATTGACAGTATCATCTCCTAGAGGGTTTAAAAGAAAACCAGTGCCTTCAAGTTGTTCTCTGATATCATAGAAATCTAAAGGTTGATTCAATGGTCTACTAGGTTGTCTAATACGGGACAAATCACTGTGTTTCCTTAAAAGTGATTGACGAACAATTTCTTGTACGTCGGACCCTTGAGGGTTTGGTGTTACTGGCTCAATGAGAATTTGGGGATTTTCATTCGAGGTAGTTGATGTTTCAGAAGTAACATTGTTGTCAGAATGACTCTGTGTTACTATAGGGAAGCGAGTGTGTGGGGGAGGAGTCTTGTGACTTCCACGTGCCATCAATTATATTCAGGCCCTCCTTCTAGCACCATTTGTTGACAGGCTAAATTGATCATCCATCAACTGGAAGAACGAGTCCAGTTCGGGGTTGTCTAAATAACCCAAGTTGTTTGGTGTAACTCGTTCTGACAGGTTTAATGGCTCTGTTAGCCAATGTAAAAATCCTAAAAGAAAGAAATAAAAGAAAGAAATAACTATCTAATTACTAAAAACTATATATATATATATATATATATATATATATATATATATATGCTCTAATGTAATTGTTGTAGGTGTATTTAAACAGAAGATATACAAATCTCACTTATTTACATGATTTACAAACTGCAAGTTTTAATCAAAACTTATGAAAATCAATGTGAAAAATGTTGCTTCTAGGAAGCAGATAAGAAAAGCACATAAAAATATTTTTTTTTTCTTTATAAATCTAAACTAATATGGAATTAAATAAACTAAGAAACACAGATGTCCAGGTAGTCAAAAGTTGAACCATACATTATGATTTCATTAATGTGTAAAAGACAGAATTGAGAAATACAAATGGGCTAACTTTCTTATTAGTTAGTGAGGTGCATCCAAACGCCTGTATGAGTGAAGAACATCTAGCTACCACATCCAAGAGAGAAATTTGCAATGAACTTTATAACTGTTCTAAATAAATTCAAAACATGTATTGGCAGCTTGGTTTTAATGACAGAAGAGGAAACACCAATAAAACCTTGTGATCTTATAATTTCACATAATTACAGCAAGATAAACATGAAAGTAACTTATGCATTTCATCATTCAATTAAAATTAAAAGATACATCCATTCATTCTGATTGAAGCTATGATCACAATCATTATATCACGAGCAACAAATTATAGATGATATTTATAATATAAACATCCCAGACATCATAGATCATTAAGTCTAAAGCTATCATACCTATAAATGTTTTAGGACTAACAAGACATAAATGAAAACATCATTAACAAAAGGCTAAAGCCAAAATGAATATATGTTGTTTCATTGAGTCTTGGAATCAATTGTACATCTTCTACCCTCGGCCAAGATGATTTCATTACAAAAATAAAGAGTATTTAAAGAGTTCACAAAGGCTAAACTTCCTATCTTCTAAGATAGGATCAGATCTCAAAAAGATTTAAAAGTTAAAAATATAGAGGGCTTGAAGCCACTCAAGACATAAATACATCTTCAGTATTTATGAGAATTTCCTCCTATTTACAAAATAAGAAAAGGAAAATAGCTAATTGACCAAGTCCAACATGCTCCATCCCAGCATCAATTACATTCTATCCTAAAAAAAATGAAATGAAGAAGTCAAATATTTAATTAACTATCCATTACTACATTTAATATGAGAAATTGACTTGGCTACAAAATCTCTTGATTCTGTAGCCAGTCTTATTATTAGTAATAGAAATCCAAATCGATCTAGATTAATTAGAAAAATAAAAAAAGCATAATTTTGATGAAAACCAATCTTACCCTCCAACTGATAACAAAATTCGAATCACAAAATCTCAGAATTGATCATAGCTTTGACACTATCAACATTTTTTATTATGATATTGCTTGTCCTCTTCAAACATTTTACTTGTCTTTGTGCATTGGTCTTGAGCTCACAATTTTCATTTTCCAATGAGTCATTTTGAGCCACGAGAGCTTTGATCCTCACTTGAAGGATAGGGATGTATGTGTAGTATTGACCTATCCAATGTAAACAAACTTCACAATGTGCAATAGGGGAAATCAGTTGAGGAAGAGTGTAATTGTGTGGTAAAACATCACTGCTATCCACTCTCGGCCTTTGACCAATTATGATACTTGTAAATTCCTTGTTGTATTTAAAACACAGTGGGAGATTATCCACATAATCGAATGGTTGATCTGGTTTGGAATAATTTGGATCTTCTTGTGCCAGAAACCTCTTGATCTCGGAGTTAGAATCGTCATGGATCTTGATCAAATCGATCGAGCTCACACGAGCTTTGGATTGATTTCACAGACTCCTTGAAATGAGTTCGCCATGCCTCTCATTACGAAACCCTATTTCTTGATTTTTCTTTGGTTGTTTGCATGGGTGTTTGTTGTTGGTTTCTACAGTGGGATTAGGGAAAACAATTTGTTCATGCTCAGGAGTTTTAATAACCCTAGAACTAGCATCCTGTTTCTCACACAAAGGTTGATCGGGCAATGCCCTTTCACGAGGGTTTTCATACAAGAAGTCTGGCCTAACACTTGATAGCCTGAGAGGTTTCTCTACGATGGGTTTATCCACCACAGTGGTCTCTACATGATTTACTGCAACAAAGTCATTACAAGTTATGAAACCATCCCAATCATCACCAAGTGCTTTCAAATGATGAACTAATAGTAACTTAATCAAACCATGGTGAAATAACCTAGAATCCAAGTTCTTCCATTTATATCTCTTTGACATTTTATACAAACTTCTTAGTAGGTAAAATGACATGTTTAAATGAAAGCCAATAAAATGCATGAGCAATCGTATGTGGTAAAGGAACACCAAGGCAAAACGACCTTCATAGGTGAAAAATTGTCTTAAAACTGCCAACAAACCATGCCATCTAACCATGCGTAAGGAGATTGGAATACCTTTGTCACACCATTGAATTTTTCAGGAGGTGATGAACAAACTCTAGGGTATTTCGTCCAACTTCAAATTTTTAAACCACCTTTTACCAGTGAAAGGAAGCCCTGTTGCTTCACTCAGAAATACTTCGATGATCTTCAACTGCATATCACCCACCTTGGCTCTGCATCAATGAAATGTAAGGGAAAATTATTTGGCCACTCTCAAGTTATAACCCTGGAATTTCTCAATAAACATATCCCAACCCTGGCTCTTAATATCCTCACTCGCATCATCGTACAACAACAAAGTTTGGGAGCCATTTCGATCAAATTGGACGACAAGGGCCATAAGGGTTTGAACATATGGTAACAGGAGCGACCCGAACTCACCGTGGGCTTAAGAGGTAGTAGCAACAGAGGAAATTTTGAGCCAAAAATAAAGGAGTAAAAGTCACACCAGTGTGATCGTAATGTGAGCATAAGGGTTTTACACATGAAATTCAGGTAGTTATGGTGATGAACGTTTTGGAAACAGAGCGTAACACTAGACCTTGGTCCGTCATGAGAGGCATGTCACTTCAAATTGCTAGCTAAAAATGAGGTACAGGGTACGATTGTAGTGTGTTTAATTCTCATGACATGCAACGACTATCCTTGATTTGCAAAGGTTAAGAGATGATGCATTTTTACAATCCAAATGTAAATCAAAAATTTTAAATCAAAGTTGATTTACCAAGAAATTTAAATGAAAAATCCTATAGTCCATATGCCAATCAATTCTTGGTATACAAAGGATCCAAAATATAAGCTTACAATCCAAGAGCAACTCAAAGTAAGTGTTTCATTGATATATGACAAGCTCAAAGAAAAACAACATTCATTAAAAGAAGTGTAAGCACATTGACCCTTTTAAGGACCAAGCCTTAGATAAAATTGCAATACGATTTAAAGTTTTAATGCTTCATCCATGCTTTCATTCATGAATGAAGCACAAAAATGCAAGATTAAAATAAGTAGGAACAATCAAAGCACCCTTTTTACAACCGAATAGTCACCTTCAAATAACAATATGTATAGGATGAGGCATAGGAAGCTACAGGAATTGTCATTTGTCACTTTAAAAAGAAAAAATTAGGTAGGGCTGCCAACAAGTAGCTACAACATTATGTTGAACTAATAGTCCATTTCACAAGCTTTTCCATTCAAGATTGTATTTGTATTGTGGATGAATTTATTTTGGTGAAATGGATAGGCTATGTGACATCCCCAACCACAAACAGGTCGAGTAATGCCACATCCTAGGCGTTTCTCTTAGCTCTGATACTATTTTTTATTTAAATACATGCATATCTATCTAATGCAAAATAACAACGATAACATTTTATTCATGCACTATTCATGCGGAAATAGCAGTAAGCCTACACATACAACATATATAATATATCTAGGCATTACACATCAATTATAAAACATGTACAATTACAAAACATTCAATCAACAAAGAATTGGTACTTATCTTTCAATAGATGACCACCAACTACGTCCAGACCATCCATGAACCTCCCAACTTTAGACCACGCTACTCATCATGCTCAACAGTGGGTCACCCCCGAGTTGGGACTAAAATCCACTGGGCAAGGGATTCCTAGGCTTGGCAAGGACAACAAGAAATCCACACAAATCAACAGGAAGGATTATCTCCCAGGTCCAGCTCACACTAACAACCTACAACCTTTCATTCCCCACATCCTTGTGCCACCCTAGGAAGTGTGCCCCTTCTCTTCTCAATAGTCCTTTGGCTACCCCACTTCCCTTCCAGGGCTTCAACAACAGGCCAGACATGAATTCTCCGAGAACTATAGTTGTAGTTGGGCTCCCTTTGGGAAATCACTTCCCCAACAACCTCTCTCACTTGGAGAGAGTTGTTTGCAGTCCTGACAACCTTCTTCTTCAGTCCATGGGCCTGAAAACCTGCCTCTTCTAACCACAAGATTGACAACTTATTTCTTCAATCCAGCTTCAAGTCAATTCCAGCAAGGGCGATGGAAAAAATAAGACTTGGTAAAGGATAGATGATGGAAGCAAGCCACACTCAGTCAAGGAACTGTGTGGACTGTAACAATAAAACAGATAGGGGTGTGATATGGCTCAGTTCTGGTGAAATTGTATTGTGCATCACGGGAAGATAGGGCTAGCCTCATGAGTTTACTAGTTTCCAAGGTTACAAAGGTCAACAACGAAGGCCATGGCTTCGTGCGAGAATGTCTGAGTATGGCAGACTTGCAAGAGTCATGAGAATGGTGTGAGACACGAGACTGTCCAAGACACGAGGATGGGGAGCAACACCAGAATGGGAAGCGAACCCCCAACAACCTGTTTTTTCCAGTTATAACTGTATGCACCCAGGTCAACACCTGTCTTCTCGAAGCTGCATGTGCTGCATTCAATACTCGTTCCCTTTCCCAGGAACTTAGGACAACACCGGTTATGTCCACCTTAGCCTTTAGGAAATAATAATAAAATATTATTCCTTTAGAGGTATGCCCTCTAGCTTAGCCCCTATGCCTAGACACTTATCCCCATCCCTTACCCTACCTAGTGGAGCTTATTCCCCCATAAATCTTTCTTCGTGGTTGGTCTACACACAATGATGTAATTTTATTAATGATGTGTGTATTTACATATACAAAATTAGGCTCATTGGCCTTAGCATCTAGTCTCTCCGGCCTAATAAACACATAAGCCTACTAGCTTATAAACACTTGGCTCACCGGCCTATAAACATAATTAAAATTAATTAGGGGCTCGGCCTTGGGATGTTACAATCCCCTCCCCTTATTTTGGCAATGTCCTCAGTGCAACTTATTTACACAACAACAACAAGATTTCCAAAATCTTCAAAAAGATGCGGGTAATCTACCTACATAGCATCTTCATGCTCCCATGTTGCGTCCTCAGGACCATATGATGTCCAATGGAATTTTACAAGCCCTATGGCTCAATTCTAGAGATTCTTTCTTTTCCGATGTAGTATGCACACCGAATGAACCCAAAAATCGCTTTCTTGCTCCACCTGAATCACATTCCAATCAATAACATGATTAGCATCAGGGATATATTTCTTAAGCAATGAGACATGAAACACAATATGTATATACATAGATGTAGGTAATGAAAGCATATATGCTACTAGACCAATCCTCTCTAGGATTTCAAACGGTCCACAATATCTTACTGCCAATTTTGAACAGTTTCCTAACTTTAGGGAACTTCTGTTGGCTTTCAATTTCAAGAATACATGATCCCCTACTTTAAATTCCCTGTGAATTCTGTTCTTATCAGCATAGCTTTTCTGCCTATCCTAGGAAAACTTCAAATTCTGTTTAATCTTCAACATTTTATCTTCCATTTCCTTGAGAAACTCTGGCCCAACCATTGCCCTATCATCTGGGTTGTCCCACCTTACTGGGGTATTGCACTTTCTTCTATAAAGTGCTTCAAACGGGCTCATCTTCAATGATGCTTGATACCCATTGTTGTAGGAAAATTCTACCAAGTGGATATAATCTTCCCATTTAGATGGTTTGTCCATCACATACATCCTTAGCATATGTTGTATCACTTGGTTCACCCATTCTGTTTTCCCATCAGACTCGGGATGATAGGTTGTGATGAAGTTCAGATTTTTTCCGAACCCTTTGAATAACCCCTTCCAAAACTTTGAGGTAAAATTTGGGTCTCTGTTAGACACAATTGTCTTGGGTATGGCATGCATGCATGCTACTTCCCTCATATAAATATCAACAATGTTAGCTGCCTTGTGAGTAGTCTTCATAGGAATGAAATGGGCAGCTTTAGTAATCTTGTCCACTACTACCATGATTGCATCATGTTGCTTGCTTGTTCTGGGAAATCCTGTGATGAAATCCATTGTCACCACTTCCCACTTCCACTCAGGAATGGGTAATGGTTGTAGAAAACCAACTGGGTGTTTATACTCAACCTTAATCTTTTGACATCCCAAGCATTTGACAATAAAATCAGCAACTTCCTTCTTCATGCATGGCCAATAATATTGGCTCTTGACTGCTGAAATTGTTTTTTGATATCCTGGGTGTCCTGCATAAGGTACATTGTGCATTTCTTTTAAAATTACACTCCTTAATTCAAGAGAATTGGGTACATAAACTCTATTTATGTACAAGATAATTTCGTCAATTCCCAACTCATAATCCTCCATTTTCTGCTGCATTTTACCTTGCTACAATTTTGTTACTAACTCCTTGTACTACAAATCTGCTTTTGCACCTTCCAAAATTTTGTCTTTTAATTCTGATTGGTACATGCTAATGGATGTAGCATGCAACTCATGCACTCTTCTGTTGAGTGTATCAAGCACTTTGTTCTCTTTCCCCTTGATATGCTTTATATCAAAGTCATATTCACTGAGAAATTATAACCATCTGCTTTGCCTGGCATTTAGAGTTTGTTGATCAAACAAATATTTCAGACCATTATGATTTGTCCTCAACTCAAAACTCTTTCCCATGAGGTGGTGCCTCTACTTCTTCAAGGCATGCACTATGGTTGCCAACTCCAAATCATGAGTGACATAGAGCCTTTCATGCTCTTTTAACTTCCTTGATTCATAACATACAATAAACTCGTTTTGACCGAGGACTCCACCAAGTCCTTCTTTACAAGCATCCGTGCATACAATGAAGTCTTCATTTGGATCTGAAATCCTTAAAATTGGAGCACTATTTAATAATTGCTTCAATTGTTGTAAGCTCAATTCACATTCATTTGTCCATTGAAACTTCTTCCCCTTCCTTTTCAAGGAATTGATATGATGAGATATTCTAAAAAATCCTGCAATGAACCTTCTATAGTAGCCATCTAAACCCACAAAGGATCTGACTTTTGTCACATTATTAGGTGTTGGCCACCCTTTAATGGCTTCTATATTTTCAGGGTCCACTGCTATCCCTTCTTCAGATATGATATGCCCCAAATAATGAATTTTGTTTTGATAAAATGAGCACTTGCTCAATTTGGCATACAATTGATGCTCTCTTAGCACTTGCAACACCATCCTCAAATGATGCTCATACTATTCCTCTGAATTAGAATATACAAGGATGTCATCCAAAAAGACAATGACAAACTTGTCTAAATATTCCCGGAAAACACCATTCATTAGGCACATGAAAACAATTGGTGCATTTGATAACCCAAAGGGCACCATTGTGAACTCATAATGACCATACCTTGTCCTGAAGGCGGTCTTGCTGATATCTTCCTCTTTAATCCTTACCTGATGGTATCCTGACCTGAGATCTATCTTCGAAAATATCCTTGCATCCTTCAACTGATCGAAGAGATCATCAATCCTTGGTAAGGGATACTTTCTCTTTATAGTCACTTTGTTCAATTGTCTGAAATCAGTGCACAATATCAATGTCCCATATTTCTTCTTCACGAACAAGACTGGTGCACCCCAAGGTGACACACTTGGACGTATATACCCCTTCTTTAGAAGTTATTCAAGCTACATTTGCAACTCCTTTAGCTCTGGTGTACTCATTCTATAAGGAGTCTAGGAGTCTTTGACACTGGAGCTGCTCCAGGCATTAACTTTATAGAGAAATCAATATCTCTCTTTGGGGGTAGTCCTGGTACACATCTTCAAGGACATGATGATCCTCAACATGTGTAGTCCTTGAACACGTCTTCAAAATCTTCCAGGACTACATGATCCTCCAGATTTGGAACCTTATCCTTAGATGCTTCCTCGATATGGGCTGCAAATATTTGACAACCCTTCCTGTAGCATTTCTTCAGCTGCATTGCTGAAATTTCTCGGACAACAAATGCCCTAGGAATTACCTGCACTTTCCTTGGGCTCCCTTCCTCATCCAAGCAAGTAAATTCCTTTTTATGATAGTCCAGGATAGCATGATGTTGGTCCAACCAATCCATCCCAATTAGACATTCATAGGAACCTAAAGGAAATATGTTCAAATCTGCCATTGTGCTCAGTCCATTCATGTCTATAAGACATGACTTAACCATCTCATTAACTTTTATTTTGGCTCCAGTAGCCAGCTGCACCAACCAGGATTTTCCATGCTTGTTTCTTGGAAAATGAAAACTTTCCACCATCTTAGGATATATATAACTATGACTATCTCCTAAATCGATTAAAATAGTAATGGTTTGGTTGTTGATCATACCTTCTACTTCAATCATATGTGATCGATACTCGACTTTCTTGTTGTCTAGGGCTGCATAGATCCCGGGTGCATTTATGCCCATGTCCCCCATTATTTCAGCTTGTTGTACACTGTGAACAACTCTCACTTTGTCACTTATGTGAGGAAAATATCTAAACATATGATCTCCTTTACAACCCCAACATTGAAGAGGCAGTTGCCTTGGCCTTTGACCTGCTGTCTAAATCATTCTGGGTTCTCTAGAAGTTGACTGTCCCTGAGGATTATTTATGAAGAATGGTGGCTTAGTTCCTTTCTTCCTTTGATCCATCTTGAAGTTCTTCATGTCTTTCCAAGATTTTTGGAAAGTTGGCCTTGCTTTTGCTGATCATATAGGCACTTAGCTCACCTTATGGTCTCCTCCAATGTTTTGGGATCATCATATTGTATTTTTTCATTGATGAATGGTGGGAAACCACTCAAATACCTCTGAATTTTAACTGTCTCATCCTTGATGAAAGAAACATACTTCAACAATTCTAAAAACCTTCTTTCATATTCATATATTGACATACTCCCCAGCTTGAGTTCAAAGAACTCTTTCATTTTCTTGTCATAGTATCTCTTAGTCAAGTATTTCTTTTCGAAATACTTCTTGAATTCCCTCCAAGTAACATTTTTCTCTTTAATGTGCTACACCTTCACAAACTGATCCCACGACATGGATTCCTGCCTTTTGAGTTGGCAGATGGAAATTCTTCCCTCTGCATGAGAAGAATAATTATGCAATTGAAAATATTTTCTCATGCCCAACAACCATGTTTTTGCATCTTCATCCTTCTTTTGTTCACCATAAAATGTGGGAGGTTTGATTTTGTTCATTTCTCCTCGTAACTCATCCACCCCATACCTTTTATGATTCCTGATAGGGGATGGACTTGAGTTTCTATGTGCTCTCTTATTTGAATGCTTCGGGGAGTGACAGTGATTCCTGCTAACGCTCCTTGATCTTCCTTTTTTCTCAGGGGTCCCATGACTCCCTGATTTGCCTGAGCCACTCTCCTTATCCAAGTTCTTTTCTATTATTTCTAGGCTCTGCATCAACATCATGTTGAAGACTCCCTATTCTCCCTGGATCTCATAAGCTTTTTGTTATTTGCTCGGTGAATTTGGACCTCTTTTTGCAATTTTTTAATAATTTTCATCATGCCCACATCTTTATATATTTCTTCTCCATTCCCATTGGAGTTTGTTCATTCAATTCCCAAATGGAAATCCATTCCTATAGCTTCATTCTCTGAACTGAAAGCATCACGTGCCTCCTCCATTTCTCTGCACCATGGAACAATTTGGTTCGATTCTGACAATTGTTAACTCTGCAAAATGTGCAGTCAACCAAAATTTTGTCAGACTAATGAACCTTAATAATTTATCAGAATAAACCAATTTGATTCAACTAAAACAATATCAGATTCCATTTTCAGTGGGTCTTGGTTGGTCAAGAACCCCTCGGGCTTCTATCTCTAAGCCCATCTCTGTTCTGCAACTATTTTCGGGCGCTAGCCCATTTTTCTTCAACCCTTGGTTCACAAGAGACCACAGCTATGACCCAGTGCTAATGGTTTGGGTGCTTATCCAGAGCCTTGAAAACATTGTCTCTTGATATTAAAAGGTTTCCCCTTTTCCACACCTCACAAACATCACAGAACAATGAATTGTCGAACATGCGTAGAACGGTGGATTGACCATCCACATTCCTTGCTCGGATCTATGATAGATCAGAGCTTCGGGGTCTTCGTCTTCGGCGGTCTCCAAATCACTTCCCAACAAATCTCTCAGAGTGTCGAATTGGAGAAATCGTGAAGTAGGGTGGTTCAACGGTCCACGACTTCCCAAAAATCAATGAATGATACTCGCCATGGAACTCGAGGCTTTAGGGTTCCGGGACTTCAGAGCATTCAAAGATTCAGACTTCAGAAGACTCCATATTAGCACACTCCAGTTCTCCCAAACCGTGATCTATGAACACTTCCATGTCACCCCCGATGACATCATTACATCACATCACCTCGGCGCTACGAAACTTTGGGAATTTCCTCCTTCCATTCCCTCATGAACCATTTCTTCCGGAGTGTCAAGTCTCCAGACTTCACAATCTAGCACCACACATACACTTTGACCATTAAGGGGCCCACCATCCATGCTCGAAAGGAGGGTCACGTGGTGAAATATTATAAGCAGACACGTGGCCCAATTGGGCTGGTGACATGTGTCATGTTCTAACAGGAATTTCCATCATCCATAAGTCCTTAACTCACTAACACCTGGCATACATCCCATGTGTCCATGTCATTTCGAGTGACGTCAGCAAGCCATGTCACTTTGAAACTTCGGGCCTCAACGATTTTTACACTTGCACACCCCAATTCTTTTGAACGTCGAACTCCCAAACTTCCTTACCTTCTGGGGTATACATAGTACAACTGTCACCAACTAAGGCGGTGGTACATGGCATGTCTAGGAAAGGTCCATGTCACCACTGGCGACATCATCCTACCATGCCACTTATGCTCTTTTGCTTTGGGACTTCAGGCTTCGACGGTTTGCGCACCAACACACTCCAATTCTCCCAACCTCCAAACTCCCGAACAAGCTAATCCATCCTTGATCAAATCCAATGGTAAACACTCCCACCCCTGAATCTACAGTGTATATTCTCTTTGGGACTTTAGAACTTCGACTTCAACCCCTTTTTCTCTTATAACCCATAACTTTCACCAAAGTCGTGAATTCCGAAGGACCTGCAGGTTAACCCTCCTGCACCTTTCTCCCAATATGATGGTTGTGAAGGACCCTCCTTTTCCTGAGCAGATCCTACGACCCAATAACACATAAATTGTGGTTTCTTTCTCTGTGACCATTTCTTAACCCGTTACACCCCTATGTTTCTGAACATAGTCCAAGTGTTCTCTCAACACCCTGCTGTCACTTTGTTCATCAAAATACTCTGGACTTCTTACTATGAATTCCTCGTTCGTGGCCCATCTTGTTGAAACCATGGGCTCTGAACTTGAATTTGTCCTTTTCAACAACAATTCTCTTCTGAATTTTTGCTTCAACTTCCACTAACATGAACCATATAGGCTCAGTATTGAAACCTTGGCTTTGATACCAATTTGTGACTTCCCTGACCACCAACAAGCCGGGAAGTGCCACATCCTGAACGTTTCTCTTAGCTCTGATACCAATCTGTGACGTCCCCAACCACCAACATGCCAGACAATGCCACATCCTAAACATTCCTCTTAGCTATGATACCAATTTGTATTTAAATACATGCATGTCTATCTAATGAAAAATAACAACGATAACATTTTATTCATGCACTATTCATGCGAAAATAATAGTAAGCCTACACCTACAACATATATGATATATCTAGGCATTACACATCAATTATAAATCACGTACAATTACACAACATTCAATCAACAAATAATTGGTACTTATCTTTCAATAGATGACCACCAATTGCATGCAAACCTTCCATGAACCTCCCAGCCTTAGACCACGCTGCTCATCACGCTCAGCAGTGGGTCACCCCCGAGCTAGGACTAAACTCCACCAGGCAAGCGATTCCTAGGCTTGGAAAGGAAAACATGAAAGTCGCATAGATCAATAGGAAGGATTATCTCCTAGGGCCAACTCACACTAAAATCCTACAACCTCTCATTCCCCACATGCCCGTCCCACCCTAGGAAGTGTGCCCCTTCTCTGCTCAACAGTCCTTCAACTACCCTGCTTCCCTTCCAGTGCTTCAACAACAGGCAGGACATGAATTCTCTGAGCACTATAGTTGCAGTTGGGCTCCCTCTGGGAAACCACTTCCTCAACAACCTCTCTCACCTGGAGAGAGTTTTGTGCAAGCCTGACAACCTACTTCTTCATTCCATGGGCCTGACAACTCGCCTCTTCTAACCACAGGCTTGACAACCTGCTTCTTCAATCCAACTTCAAGTCAATTCCAACAAGGGAGATGGAAACAACAAGACTTGGTAAAGAACATATGATGGCAGCAAGACACACTCAGTCAAGGGATTTCATGGGCTGTAACAACAAAACAACTAGGGCCATGATATGGCTCAAGTGCAGTGCAATTGTGTTGTGCATCACAGGAAGACCATGCTAGCCTCATAGGTTTGCTGGTTTCTGAGGTTACAAATGTCAACAAGAAAGGCCATGGCTCCATGCAAGAATGACTGAGTATGCTAGACTTGCGAGAGTCGTGAGAATGGTGTGAGACGCAAGACTGGCCAAGACACGAGGATGGGGAGAAACGCCAGAATGGGAAGTGAACCTCGAATGAGTTGGATTTCCTAGTTATAACTGCATGTTCCAAGGTCAACACCTATCTTCCCGAAGCTACATGCACTCCATTTAGCACCCATTCCCTTTCCTAGGAGCTTAGGACAACACTGGTTATGGCCACCTTAGCCTTTAGGAAATAATAATAAAATATTATTCCTTCAGAGGTAAGCCCTCTAGCGTATCCCCTATTCCTAGACACTTAGCCCCCTCCCTTGCCCTACCTAGTGGAGCTTAGTCCATCATAACTCTTTCTTTGTGGTTGGTCTACATGCAAGGATATAATTTTATTAATGATGTGTGTATTTACATATACACAATTAGGCTTGTTGGCCTTAGAATCTAGGATCTCTGGCCTAATAAACACATAAGCCTACCAACTTATAAACACTTGGCTCACTATCCTATAAACATAATTACAATTCAATAGGGGCTCGGTCTCAGGATGTTACAGGCTATAAGCCTTTTGTTCACGTGTCATATGGTATCAGAGCTCTAGTTTGAAAGCATATTGTGAAACTTGTATGGTAAGTACCGTAGTGACTACAAAAGAAGTGGACAAGATTTGTAGTTAGGGATAGAACAAAGTACAACACCATGAATGGGAGGGGAACATTTTGGAAAAGAGAAGGAAGATGATCCCACAATCAGGTTAGATCGACTTGATTAGCATTGGGCCACGTTGACATCGATGGTGTCACAATTATTGGCAACAAAGTGTAAAGAAACACCATCAACAAAGGCTTGTCATGAAGACCCCAAGAAGGAAGAAAACAAGTCAGAGACAATGCAATACTGAGCCAGAGATGAGAGAATGTAGCTATAGTAAGAAATATGTACCTTTCCATGTGGAGGCCAAGGTGGAAATCAAGCCATATGTCAGGGAATTTGATGCCATCAGGCTGAACCAATGGCTACATAAAATGGAAGTATACTTTAGCATGCATGAAGTAACTAGAAAATAAAATATATTTTTTTCTCAGTTGAAGCTTGAAGGCCATGCTTTGTAATGGTGGGAGAGTGATGCAACATGCAAAGCACTGGAAAAGGAGCCATCGGTGACAAATTGGAAGGTGTTCAAGGACATGATCAAACCCTACTTTTACCCAATTGGATATGAAGAACACCAACAAATAGTATGGAATTACTTTAAGAAGAGACAAGAATAATCAATATAGGAGTTCAACACAAAATTCAGGAAGAGAGAAATTTCTATGGGAGTTTCTCTCAAAAGTATAGACCAATTAATCAAGCATTTGGGGGAATTTCTACCTCATATTCAGTGACAAATGATTCTATTTAAACCAAATACGATTGATGAAGCTAGTGTTCAACCATAGTACCTTTAGGGAGACAAGTGGAAGCAACAAGCAAGCATGTACAAGCAAGCATAACCACAAGAGTAGTAGAAAAATAAGAAGAAGTGGAACGATAAGAAGATTGTGGTAGAAACACAAGAAGAAACACCTTCTACTAAGCAATGTAAAGTTTTTGATCGAAAGGAACACACCGAGGAGGCCCATTGGAAATTGCACTTGGAAAAGCACCCCAAACATTTCCAAAAGAATAAAAATAAATCATTGATATCAGTGGATGTTGAGGAACAGGTGGACAACACCTCAAACCCATTAGGGAAGATCAATTTCACTAATATTCAGAAAGAGGTGGCATTAGTTAGTTGCAGTCACAAGGAGGAGAAGGAGATGACCTAACTTTTCTACATTAAAATCCACATGAAGCAAAGAAAGGTGGATTGCTTGTTTAATCCTAATTCACAATCCAACTTTATGTTTACACAATTGGTTGAGAATCTTGGGTTGGAGATGCAAGATCATATTCATCCATACCCCCTAGGATGGGTAAGGAAAGTTGTGGAATTGAAAGTGAAAGCAATGCAAATTTAAGTTTACCATCAATTAAAACTTTGTTGATGAAGTAGTTGCATATGTGCTTCCTTTGGACATATGTGGAGTCATCTTGGGAAGTCCATACTTGTGCATGAGGGATGAAATTTTCAGGAGGAGAGCTAACTAGTATAGGTTAGTCAAGGATGGAAAAAAATATGTCGTAAATGCACACAAGGATAAAGCTAAACTCTATCTAATTAGTGCTCATCAAGACAAAAAATTCATGGGCGATACAAATAAGTTTGTCTTATTTTTTTTAGGAGAGGGAAATCAACAAGGAGAAGGTAGAAAGATAGAATTTAAGGAATCCTTAGAAGGATGTAGTGACAAGAAACACCAAAAACTACAACAACTGATTGAATCCTACAAGGAAGTGTTTCAAAAGCCTCAGGGACTGCCACAAAAGTGAGAGATTGAACAAGATATTCAGTTGTTTCTGAAGTCACCACTTCCTAACATCAGTGTGTATAGGTAGTCCATAATCGAAGTAGATGAAATAAAGAAGAAACTACAACATTTGTTGGAGTAGGGAGTTGTTAGACCTAGTATGTATCCATGTGTTTCACCCATCATCATGGTGCCAAAGAAATATGGAGGATGGATAATGTGCATTGACTATTGTTCCCTGAATAAGATCACCATCAAGAAAATATATCCTTTTCCAAGGATTGATGACTTATTGGATCAACTGAAGAAAGAAAAATATTTCGCTAAGTTGGACCTCAAATCAGTTTACCATCAAGTGAGGATCAAAGAAAAATATGTGTGGAAGACATTGTTCAAAACAAGACAAGTTTTGTATGAGTGGTTAGCAATGCCTTTTGGATTATGCAATGCACCTACAACAATTATGAGACTAATTAATGTTGTGTTACACCCATTCATTTACTCTTTTGTAATAGTATATCTGGATGACATATTAACTTTTAGCAATACTTGGCAAGAACACTTCTCACATGTGAATAAAGTACTAGACACCTTAAGGAAGAATCTGTTGATTGCCAACTTGTAGAAATGTGATTTTGGAAAGAATTCCTTGATATATATTGGACACATGATCCGAGGAGGAGACCCGAGGGTAGATCCAGAGAAGATTGTAGCCATAAACCAATGGCCTATTCCCACCAACATCACAGAGATAAGGATTTTCATGGGAGTATCCCATTATTTAAGGAAATTCATTGTAAAATTCTCCACAATAGTGGCACCATTTAATTCCCTGACCACTAAATGAAAGTGTTTTCATTGGGGTAAGCCACATCAAAGAGCATTTGAAGACTTAAAAAGGAAAATAAACAATGCTCCAGTCTTATCCATGCCAAATTTGCAGTGACCTTTTTAGCTAGAGACATATGCTACTAGGTATTGATTTGATCCATAATTGAGGGATGTATATCCCACTTGCTTCACCAACATGGATCCTTTGCGTAATAAAAGTTATTTTCTCTATCTCAGTTATACCCTTAGGCTTGTATATAGTTCTATATATTCTTAAGGATGCAAAGTTTTTTCTCTGTATAATATTTTCTTTGAATTTCCTGCACAAGATCATTCGTTTTCTATGCATCAATTGAATGTACCATGAATAAAGAGATATCTGAACTCAAGATTGCTCACTATTCTCTAGTGACTTGATTGATGGACTACAATCTTCATTGAAATACACAAAAAAGTATATGATAAGGTGGTTGGAGCTGAGTTATGTCTCCCCAATACACCAAGGCTATTGATGAGTGATGTATGTATCAATGATATTAATGATAACCCTCTAGAAACCAATGCATCATTAATCCTTAGTATACATAGAAAGGGAAGTTTCTAGTGCCATCCAAAAAGTGTATATTCTATGGTCTCTCATAGTCAATCTAGAAATAGCACAAAAACTTATTACTCCAGCTTTATAATCAATGCATTCATCATAAAATCCATTAAGCATAAAGAGACACCGAGAAGCATTGAAGCCTATAAATATTTTTTACTTGGATTCTCTCCACTTTATGAATTTTTTAGTAGCATTGTTTTATCACATGATAATTTGGTTGCCCTTCAATTATATCTGTGGTATTTTTAGTAGTAATAGCCCCTGAAATAATCTAACCTCCCTTTGGCTAAACTAAGTAGCTTTATTTTCTAGCTACTAATGGACGAAGGGTTACAATTCTTCATAATTAAGTGGAAAGCATTCCCAGTGTAATTTCCATCCTTCCTTTGAACAATATACAAAAACAAAAGTGAATCGATGATGGAATGGATACCCAACAATTACTTCATTTCCAAGGAAGAGAGAGGGGATATGTGTGGCCCGTATGGGCGTTGTACGACCTCTAGATGAAAGAGGAAAATTCCCAGGTAAAGAAAATCTTCTTAGTAGTGATCAATTTGACTGAGGCTTGAAAAATTATGGATAGGAAAGGGGGAGAAAACCTAGGTAAAATCTAAATAACTCCCAAGCACATTTAGAAACACCCAACAACATTTAAAAATTCCCAAGCACATCTAAAAACACCTGAAAACATTTAAAAATGACCAACGACATTAAAAAATGCCCATGCACATTTAAAAATGAATTAACAATTAAAAATTCACCTTAGACAAACCATAAATTCTCCCAGAAAGTAGAAATTCACCCCAACAATTACAAATTCATCTCAGATAATTGGTATTCACCCAATAAGTAGAAATTCGTCCCAACAATTAAAAAAATGCTTAAGGCACATAGGAATTCAACCCAAGGAAAAAAAAATGAATGGGAGGAAGAAATTTGACTAAGAGAATGAATGGTTTGCTTTGATGAAATATAAAACACCCAACAATTAGAATATACTTAACTAGAAACTCCCTAAGTAATTGCAACACAAAAAATTCCACAACCATCAATCTCCTTAAATGCAACACAAACCAAGATCATTGAGATGGACACATAGTTGAAAAGACAAAAGGATAACATCTCTGCAGAATTCCTAAAGACTATTGAGTAGAAGAACAAAATACATAAAGAAGAAATCCAGAAGACTGTGCAAGCTGTGAGAGATGATCTTACTTCGAAATTTGAAAGAGACACTAGGATTGCTAATAATGTCAAAACAAAAGAATTGAACAGAGCATTGCAAACCTAGGAAAATGAAATGAATGTTGAATTTGATAAAAGAGCACAGTTAGAACAGGAAGCCCATCATAAAGAGCTAGAATCTACAAAGCTAAAGTTTTGTGAAGAAATGGAACAAATCAAGAGGGAACATGCTAAAGAAATATCCCATTTGCAAAGTGAGCTGGATGAATCCAAACAGTTTGTTGAACAACAAAACTACCATAGCATGGGATTGCAACATGAAAAGGGAAGTTGGAAGAGGTTCGGGAAGAAAACAAGGAAAAAAATCTTGCTTTGGAAGTCATTAAGGAAGAGGCAATAAAACTCAATGAAAAACTTAGATTTGAACAAAAAGAATGTTTATGTCTTTTAAATGATATGCAAGTCGGCTGAGATGATTAGTTGATATTAGAATATCAAATAGCTGAAGTCGAAGATCAGTACCGAAAGGAAAATTATTCTTTTGATAGAATTACCGACTAGAAAGGAGTATACAAGGATCCCCCAACTACATTTCCTTCTTATTCTAGAAAATAAAAGATAAGAGACCAGGTATTCTTTGATACATGGAATCCTTTGTTAGGATATATCTAGGCCATCCAAAAAACAACTGCTAAATCATGAAAAAGGATATGGAATAGTTCATATGATCTCTTTGAAGAGTTCAGGATAAATTTGATGCCCCCCATTGATGAAGTGACACCCACCAAAGTCAAAATAGATGAGGTGGAAGAACACATGGAAATTAGAAAAGTGAATATTGAAATTTTAACTAAATTAAATAAAGAATCCCTGGAAGAACATATGTTGAAACTTGTTAGGATCATCACTATGGCCCAAAACTTTTTTAAACATACAACACAAGAATTGAAGCAAGACGTTTCTACCAAAGTTTGTGACGAAGAGTTGGATATCGAAAAGATGCAATCAAAAAGGTTAAAGAAGATCATGGAAAATTATTCTTTATGGAAGGAATATTGGGACCTGATGTAAATGCAGAAGAGCTAATGATAATCTAAATTTTCATAACTTCTCCATCTGTCTCATCTCTATTTTTTAATATGATAAAACTAGGAATGCAAACAATCATTTTTGTAAACTCCCCTTTACTTATGATCGAGTCTCGAGAATGTAAACAATTACTTGATAGTTATAAAAGAGATGATTGTAAAGGAAAAAGGGATTTTGATTTGGATTGTATCAGGACGATACTATTACTATGTGGTAATTTGAACAAGAAACACCTTTGGAGATTTTGGTACAAATGTGTATGAATTGAGACTATTTTGTTTATGCATATTTATTCCTGTGAATGTATGGATTTTAGTTTAATGAAAATTTTCTAGACTAATATTCTCTATATCCACCGTTTCCATTATTTTCATGCTAAGTGTAGCGAAAATATAATAAGTTAGTGAATCAATTATTTGTATCTGACTCATTACATTGTTAAATTTATTTATTCCTTTCTTATATGAATTAATTCTATGCAAGTAATCTCATGTTTAACTGCACTTATTAGAATAGTTTTCTCCTGATTAGGATAGGATAGAATAAATTAGGAATGCATCTTAGAATAGTGAGTAGGCATTTTAGACTGATTTAGTTTCTTAGAAAATTAATTCATCTGAGAACATTATGTTCTCATATTCATATTTAGATAGTTTTAGAGTGGTAACTAGATCAATATTCTGGTCAGAAACACTATCCCAAACAAGAGTGAGTCTAATTGGGACTTTCCATCAATGTTTCCCCCTTATTTGATTGAACGGGCCCTTTGGACCCATTGTTCGTGTGTAGTGGGCAGACACATGGTTCAACATTAATTCACCAACAAAACCCTAAAGATATCGACCCTTTTGACACCACTCACAAGAAGGTGAAGTCTCACCCGAGGTACCTATGGGGACTGCAGGAACCATGTTTATGCAATCGTGAAGGGAAGTGAGGCATTCATCCTAACATTCACTGCACTTAACATCCATTCACCATGTGTGCAACAACCCATAACAATATACTAACATATAATAGATACATTCATCATGTGTGCAAAACTATCAGAAAATTCATATTAACCATTCATTCATAACATTAAGTGTGAACACTAACCATAAAATAAAGTAAACACATAAAAAAAACACAAGGACACCATATTTTAACGTGGTTCACCCCAAACTGGTCTATGACCACAATAATTGGCTTCTTATATTATTCATTCATAGTCTCCATTACAATCATGCACACTCTACTCATAAAGTATTCTTCAGTTAAAACCAAAACCTGCCCATGTCGTTCTATGATGCAATACACCTCTCAACTATTATCCAAACTTCTCTCTTCTTCAAAACTCTCTCTCAAAAGTTCTAAGCATAATCTCCCAAAAGCACACAATTCCTATCTATCCCGACCCATTACATATTTGTACATTACAATAGGGGATAAGCTCGTTACAATTTGGAAAAAATGTCCCAAAACTCCTTACTAACTTCTTTCTTTTGCACATTATCTCTTGAAAATGTGCTAACTGTATTTTGTGAAAAAGGGTTGAAGGTATTATCTAATCGCAAGTTACTTCCTAGTCTAAAGTCTTTAAAGTTAGATTCATGCAAGAACTGTATTTATGGAAAACATAATAGGAAGAAATTTAAAACCGGAAGACACACCTGTGAGGGAATCCTTGATTATATCCATTATTATGTTTGGGGACCATCCCTTGCGATTTCGTATGGAGGTTCATCATACTTTGTTACTTTTATAGATGATTTCTCTAGGAAGGTTTGGATCTATATGTTGAAGAGAAAGGCTGATGTATTTACTGTTTTTAAGCAGTTTATAGCTTTAGTGGAAAAGAGCACTGGTAGGTCCATTAAATGTTTAAGAATTGATAATGGTGGTGAATTTATGTCAATAGAATTTGAGAACTATTGCAAGGATTTTGGGATTGATAGGCATAAAACCACTTCCTACACTCCTCAACAAAATGGAGTTGTTGAACACATGAACATGACTCTTCTTGAGAGTGCAAGGAGTATGCTTAGTAAGGCCAACTTGCAACATGAATTGTGGGCAGAAGCAATATCTACATCTTGTTATCTGGTGAATTGATCATCATCAACAGTAATAGAGTGGAAGATTCCTAAAGAGATATGGACAGGTCACACTTGTGATTATTCTAATCTTAAAGTTTTTGGTTGTGAAGCCTGTGCTCTAATTCTGAGACATCAACGTTCTAAATTAGATCCAAAATAGAAAACACTTGTCTTTTTTGGATATGGTGATGGTATTAAGGGGTACAGGTTGTTGGATCCTACTACCCACAAGATCACCATTAACAAAGATGTAATATTTGATGAATCATCTCTCATCAAATCAGATGTAGATGTTCAAATGAAATAGGTAGAAGTACCTAAATATCAACAGATTCAATTTGAAACCTATTCAACTACAGATGGAAATGGACATGAACAAGTTTATGAAGATGTTCATAAAGGGTTTCTGCAGAGGAAAACATGGATGATGATGACAATCAACAAATTGTGTATGAACCACAAACTTCCCTAAGGAGGTCTACACGGGTCAGAAATCCTCCAAGAAGGTATGATGATTTTGTTTCATCTGTTTATTTAAGTACTAATGATGATGAACCTTCATGCTATTAGGAATTTGTGAAGGGTTATAACAGTAATAAATGGAAAGAAGAAATGGAGGATGAAATGAATGCATTAGAGAGGAATGCTACATAGGACCTGGTAGAACTTCCAAGAGACAGAAAAACTATAGGTTGCAATTGGGTCTACAGGTTGAAGACGGGTGTTGATGATAAGATAGAAAGGTACAAAGAAAGGCTGGTTGCGAAAGGATATTCTCAGAAAGAAGGTATCGAATTTCATGAGATTTTTTCACCAGTTGTTAAGATTGTTTCAATTCAAATTGTGTTAGCACTAGTTGCATTACTTGATTTGGAGTTGGAGCAACTAGATGTTAAAACTTCTTTCTTACATGGATATTTGGATGAGGAGATTTACATGGAACAACCTGAAGGGTTCGTTCAGAATCACAACAAGAAATTTTTTTGCAGACTCAAGAAATCATTGTATGGTCTGAGAAAGTCGCCCAGACAATGGTACAAGAAATTTAACTCTTTCATGATGAGCCAGAATTATACAAGGAGTGTGTATGATCATTGAGTTTACTTAAAAAAAATGAATAATTTCATATTCATTATATTAGTATTGTATGTTGACGATATGCTTTTAGCAAGAAAAAGCATAACTAAGATAAACAGGTTAAAGGCTCAAATGGCTAGGACGTTTGATATGAAAGATGTAGGATAAACAAAGCATATTTTGGGTATGGAGATATTCAGAGACAGGAGGAATGGTAAGCTTTGGTTGTCACAATAGAAGTATGTCGAGAAAATACTTTTGATTTTTGGTATGAATAGTGTGAACCCAGTTTTAGTCCCTTTTGCTCCCCATTTTAAGCTTTCTTCAAGTTTATGTTCTAGTACAAGAAGAAAAGGAATATATGTCTCGAATACCATATGCTAATGCAGTAGGAAGTTTAATGTATGTGATGGTTAGTACAAGGCCAGACATTTCACATGCAGTTGGGGTTGTCAGCAGATATATGGAAAATCCAAGTAAAGAGCACTGGGCATCAGTGAAATGGGTGCTTCAATATTTGAGGGGTACAAGTGATTACTATATCACCTATAATGGTGGTTGTGAGTTAGTCTATGGATATGTTGATTCTGATTTTGTAGGTGATTTGGACAAGATGAGGTCAACTTCAGGATATGTCTTTACTCTTGCAGGTGGAGCTATTAGTTGGATGTCAAAGCTACATAACATTGTTTCTTTATCCACTATAAAAGAAAAATACATAACTTCTTCACATGCTTGCAAAGAGGCGGTTTGGTTAAAAGGTTTGTTTGGTGAGTTTGGAAGGATGCAAGACAAAGTAAAGCTACTTTGTGATAGTCAAAGGGCCATTCACTTGGCTAAAAATCCATCCTTCCACAATAAAACTAAAAACATTCCTATTAAGTACCATTTTGTAAGACAGGTCATCAATGAAGGTGGAGTTTCCCTTGAAAAAGTTCATACAAAAGAGAAATGCACAGACATGTTAACAAAACCAGTACTTTTAGAGAAGCTACGATGGTGCTTGACTTCTCTTGGCTTGCAGAAAAAGTGTTAGCATCAGATAAATTTGTTTTCAAGGTGGAGAATGTTGAAACGTGTGACAACAGAACCCCTGGATTCGAGGAGAAATCATCTAAATCAACTCCCTTTCAGGATTCGGTTGTGTATGTGTCAATTCCGCTGGAGCATGCATAGGAGAGCATTTATTGTTCTGTTAGTAATTTGTTTGTTGTAAACTTGGGCGAATTATTAATTCAATGTATGTGAGAAGAGGGGAGTGAGTTAGAAAACTGTAAAACCTCCATTAATGAATATCGAGAAGCATCAATACCTTTTTCTTGGTGGACGTAGCCCAAAGTTGGGCGAACCACGTGATAATTTTTTCCATATGATATGATGTGTGTTTGTATTCTCTGTTGTGTATTAGTTAGGTTTTGTGGATGACTGGGATAACAACCTGCTACATAAATCTTCACGAAATCACTATTTTTGTTATTTAAAATCCATTTTTGAATGCAGAAATAAATTCATCATGCTGAAAAAATCTGCGGACAGTTCGATTATATAGAAATAATCACTCAAATATGTGAATCTCACAATTTCTCGCTAGATTTCCAGCAAAGATCGTTGGGAAATATCACCGAAAAAAGTCATTTCGTAGAACATTTAAATTAAGACTATAAAAATATGAACACAGAATGAAAGAATAAGATTTCAATTCAGTATAAAATCATTTTTTTAATCACGTCGAACTTATTTAACTTCCTATCAGTGTGTATTGTGATGTCACACTGTGTCACTGCTCACAGTGGAGTGGGTCCCATTACCCATAATTCATCAGCACATAAGGAAAGAATGAGATTTCAATTTCAACCTTATTCGCAAATGATAAATATAAAATCATTATTCTTTGATCACATTGAACTTCTTCAATGACAGTCACAAATGATAAATATAAAATCGTTAATGGAAATTTTGACTGTTTTTTCTAATTGTTATTTGGATTTATTTTGATTGTATATAGATTCTTTTGTTTTTTTACCTATTTTAATTATATATAAATCTAAAAATAGAAACTACTCTTAAAACATTGTTTTTAGGAGTTTTTAAGTATATTTTAAAAATATTTAATCATCGCATTAAAAAAAAAACCCTAAATTGTGTATTACGACCAAACTTTATTTCACCAAAAAAAATAAACTCATAAAAAATGTAATTTAATTTATCCACTTGCTAATTCACTCCTTCCATATAATGCATTTTATGGTTCCAACTTACCCATTATGATTCCAAACAATTAACACAACCCAACAACTCATATAAGCTAATAATGGTGTTACTCACCATTACACTTTAATTGAGTTGCATTATATTTTGGAGGTTGTTAAAGTTTAATATGGGAGGATACCTTATTGAAGACAACCTATGTTAAGTTTAAATAATTTTTAACGGTATTTGAAGAGTAAGTTGGGAGTAAAGTTCATTTATTTAGAACTCATCTCCTTTCCCACCATGTTCCTTAAATGATCCATCTACCTTATTTGAATTATTAAAACGAATCATTGGATGCATGTAATAGGTTGGTGGGAAAGTTCCCCACCATGTTTCATAAATGATCCATCTACATTGTTTGAATTATTAAAATGAATCATTGGATGCATGTAAGAGGTTGGTGGGAAATTCTTCTCACGTAGTTATGGAAGCATGAGCCGAGTACAATCATTATGTGAATTGTAAGTCCTATGAATGTCAACGATCATTTCACCAATCCTTTCATCCCCATTGCACTCTCATGTTAAGACAAAATTATAGAGATTTGATCAAGGAGTGATGGTTGTAGGTGAGCATAAAGTCTAGTTAAGTTTGGAAACCTTCACCAACTGTGCATTTGCTTCTCTTTGGATGTTAGAGACCCAAGTATTGATCTTGTAGGAAATTCTCAGAAAGGATATAGTAGAATGGGCTCTTTCTGCCAACATTGAAGAGCATTGAACATAAGCATATCTATTATTCTTTGTTGAGAAGATAAGGATAATATATTCCTTCTGTTGTGTGGGGCAGTGGGAAAGAATTACTTGGTTGTTGATGGCTAGATGAGTTGTTCGTAATGTTTTGTAGTGAGTAGATTGACCGAACATGAGAAACAATGGGTTTTGTTGAGAAAGAGAGAAGTGTGTTCCCTTTTACCTAGTGACCTCATAGCCCAGGTTGGGAGTGGTAATTGCACTGGCAACCTATGGTTGGGTGGAAACTCACTCTTACATAACTAGTTTATTGGATCTTCTTAAGCTAAAAGATAAGTGTCTTATTGTTGTCTATGAATATGAAAAAAATGTTTTTAATATCTTTTATTCTATGTGTGATTATGCTTATTATTTCCACAAAATTTTAATTTTCTCACCCGCACATGCATTTTATTAAATCTTTCTCTTCTCTAATAAGCTAAATTATTTGTTAATGTGGGTATATGGCACTAAGGGCTAGAATTTGAAAGCCCATAATTGTAGCTACCTATCATGTGGTTGGGATTACTATTTAGGGATGATGCAGGTGAGGATTGGTTCAAATCCACCAGTGTGCATGAGCATATAGAGCGTGCAAAGGAACCAAGTTGAGAGGAAATCAACTTATGTTTTGGAGATAAAGGTGTTGTATTTTAGAGATGGTGTGGATATATGAAAGTTCCATATGAAAACATTTATTATTTATTGATCAAATTCTTACATGAATATTCCAATGGACCATTCTTCTTGACAATGTTTGGTTCAAATCCACCAGCAAATATGAATACATATAGGGAATATAGGAACCAAACCGAGAGGTAGAGGAACTAACTACAATGATCCTAAACAATGTAATAAATCTTGATCAATAAACACGATATATCCACACAAGTCAAACACCTTAAGGAAACTTCTCTCAAAAATAGGTCAAAGATCAATACGCCAATGTATTATGTGGTTAAAACCCTAAAAGAGGGAAACAATCCATGGCCCCATCCTACAAACCACTCGAGGAAATATATTAATGCAAAATGGAAAATATTTTACATATGGGTTTCTCACAATCAAATATCAACAAATGACCCTCCATTCTATTTAAGTAGAGATCATTAACTAATTGGGTGTTAATCCATGTATCAATAGCTAGATGATGACAATGAGGATGAAAATCCACCTCCACCTGCTCACCTTCCTCCATATGAGTCCATTGGACATGGACTTGCACCAGTACCACCACTTCCTAGATGGGTCCATTCAACTCGAGAAGTAGTTGGTGATCCTTCAGATCAACGCCGAACACATTCACAGTTCCAACAAGCCTCTTCCTTTTTGGATCAAGTTTCAGAGAATCATGATCCAAAGACATTTGCAAAATTTTCAGTTCATCTAGACTGGGACACAACAATGAATTAAGAGTATCATGCTTTAATGGCGAACAATACTGGGATTTTGTACCTCTTTCGAAAGGAAGAAAACTTGTTAGATGTAAATGGGTGCTCAAAACTAAGTATGCATTAGATGAAAGTGTTAAAATACATAAGGCTCAGTTAGTTTCCAAAGGGTTCTCTCAATTTGAAGGAATTGTATATAATGAAACCTTTTCCCCTATAGCCAAAATGAATTTCATCCGCCTTGTTCTAGCCCTTTCCTCCTCACATAAATTGGAGGTCCATCAGATGAATGTTAAATTCGCCTTCTTGCATGGGGATTTGCAAGAAGAAATACACATGGAACAAGCTCATGGATATGTCCAGAATGACTCTGTTAAGAACCAAACATCAATATAGCATATAAAAACCTCAGGAAAAGTACTCAACGCCTTGAAAAAGAGATAATTTCAGATAATAAGCCTCTTCGAGGGGGCAACCTCCTTTTACCCCACTTAAATGTTCAAGTACAA
>ML777734.1:495430-524349 GCA_009831015.1 Picea engelmannii
CCTTGAAAAAGAGATAATTTCAGATAATAAGCCTCTTTGAGGGGGAAACCTCCTTTTACCCCACTTAAATGTTCAAGTACAAGATAATTCAAAATGAAAATGTCTCCTTGGTATATATAGGAGACTAGGAGGTATAATTACAAATAATGGCCTAAAGCCGACATAAATAAAATAACATTACTAATCTAGATTACAACTAATGGCCTAAATCCGACATAAATAAAATAGCATTACTAATCTAATATGCGCCAATTAAGGGGTAATGAGCCAATATTAGGGCTTAACAGAGTCTTGTTTGTCTCCTTAATAAATACCTTTATGGTCTTAAGAATTCTCCTCAAGCTTGGTATTCCAAACTGGACAAATTTCTTCGTGACATCAGCTTTTCTAGATGCCATTTTGACCCTAATGTCTATACAAAGAAAGTAGGAATCCATCTCATAATACTTTTTCTTTATGTCGATGATATTATCCTCCCTAGAAGTTACCCTAAAATTTTAAACCATGTGAAATCCAGCCTTAAGAAGAAATTTGAAATGATAGACTTAGGTTTTTTGCACTATTTCCTTGGCCTCCAAGTATTGAAAACCGAGGAAGGAATATTTATTTCCCAGTATAAGTATGTTTCTGACCTTATTCGTTTCTTTCACTCGAAAGATTCTAAACTAGCCCCTTCTCCCTTCCAGTATGGAGTCAAACTTGCTGCCACTTGTACTTCTCCCAAAGTTGATGCTACTGTGTACCATTGGTTACTTGGTAGCCTCTTATATTTGACTCATACCTGTACCGATATTTTCTTTGATGTTTCTCTTGTTACCTGGTATATGCAATCACCCCATGAAATCCATTGAAAAGAAACTAAAAGGATACTTTGGTATGTCTGGGGTACAGTTCAGTTTGGGATACATTATAGCTTATGGGGGACTCATTTATTGGCTGGTTTCACTGATTCATATTGATTTGGTGACCTTGATGATCAAAAGTCTACTACATGTTATGTTTTCAACCTTAGTTTAGGACCTATCACTTGGGCCTATACGAAACAACAAGCTATTTCTCTTTCTTCAGCAGAAATGGAGTACCAAGCATCTGTTAATGCAAGTGAGGAAGCCATGTGGCTTTGATAGATCCTTTCAGAGTTTGAATTCTAGAAAAAACATCCGACCACCCTTTGGTGCGACAATGAGAGTGCTATCAAGCTCGCCAAAGATTCCATTCAACATCAACGTAGCAAACACATCGAGCTACACATGAACTTCATCAGAAATCTCATTCATGATAAAGTTAGGGAAGTGCATTTTTTCCCTACAGAATATCAAATTGTAAACATGTTCACAAAGTCTCTTATAGAAGAAAAATTTTCCAAACTTCGATCTATGTTAGGAGTTCAAGAAGTTTTCAGTAAGGGGAGATAGGATCTAATGCTTCCTTCCTTCTCATATTATGTCACCTTTTTAAATCCTTCAATCCTATCCCAAGTTGTTCTTAAGGGGGGATATTAGGATATTTAGACACTTAGGAGTTAGTTAAGTTCAAATTGGTCTAATGCATTGTTAGGTAAAAGGATGTTTCTTTATTAGGCTTTAGTATGCATTTGTAGTTAGGTAATTCGACGATCATGATATGTTACCAACATAGAGTGATCTGACGACTCATATTCTCCTCGATATTAACGACTACATTTGTAATACCCCTAGTCCGAACCCCAATTGTAAATATAAATGTAAATGAACATATAGTCTAGTGAGCCAGAATATTTTGGGCCAGGGTGCCTGTGCAGTTATTAGGCCAGAGAGCCCAGATTCTAAAGGCTAGTGAGCCTATTTTTGTAATATGTAAACACTCATATTATTAATAAAGTACATCACTATTGCAGACTCACTCACAAATGAGTATGGGGGGATAAAATCCACTAGAAAGGGAAAGGGGAGCTAAGAGTCTAGGAAGGGCCTAAGCTGGGGGGATTAATCCCACTGGAATATTATATTAGTATTCCTTAAATCTAAAGTAATGGATATGAATATTTCCTAAGTTCTAAAGTAGGGACAAGGGAGTCCCTTGGGTGCCAAGTGTCTTAAAAGAAACATGCATATATATATATATATATATATATATATATATATATATATATATATAGTTGGGGACATAGTGCGAAAGGGGGATTATTCCATCATGGAGGTAGATGTGAATCATACCATATGGTACTGCACTGAAGGAGAAACCTATACTTGTACTGGTTAACTTGGGAGTTGGATTGAAGAAGCGATTTTTCAGGCTCGTCGTATTGAAGAAGCGGGTTGTCAGACCCATAGAATGGAAGAAGTGATTTGTCAGGACCGTGAGCATTCTCTCCAGGTGAGAGAAATGTTGGGAATTGATTTCCCAAGGTGCCAAACTGTAGCTACAGGGCTTTGAGACTTCCTTTCCATCATGTTGCTGAAGCCTTGGAAGGGAAGTGGGGCAACCGAAGGATTGTTGAGAAGAAAAGAAGCACATTCCCTGGGGTGGGACAGGAATGTGGGGAAGTATATACTGTAGGTTGTTATTTTGAGTTGGCACCTGTGTCTGAGTTTATATGTTGTTAAAGAGACCTTAGACTCAGTTAGAAACCCTTTTCCCTGGTGTAATTTATCCCCATCTCGACGGTGACCCATTGTTGAGAGTTATAAGCAGTGCGGTCTATGTCTGGGAGGAACATGGAAGGTCTGCATGTAGTTGGTGTTTATTTCCTGAGATAAGTGTCATTCATGTGCTTATTTCAATTGCTATGTGTGTGGAATTATGATTTCCTGACATGGAATCTCTGTTATTAAATTCTATATATGAATTGTTATTTTTTCATGCATGTTGTTATTATTTTTGCTTGACTCTTTTCATATGCAGAATTTATTATTTAATTTAATGGTATCAGAATTCATGATTATGCCTGGCGTTTTCCAGCTCGAAAATGGGAATGTTACAAGAGAATGTTGTTGAGTCCCTGATAATGGGGATGTACAATTGGTATCGGATATTAAATTTTTTTAAGTGGCATAACCCATTTGGTGGTTGGGTATGTTACAAAGTGGTATCAGAGCCTAGCTTTCAATACTGAGTCTACATGGGCCATTTAGCAAAGTGATGAAGTGAAATTACAGAGTTTGCAAGTGAACTGTTTGACAGAAAGTCAGGAAGAGTTTGTTTGCAAATTGTTTGAAAAAAATGTTTACGATGTTTCCATGGTAAAATTGGGAGAAACCAAGTGAAATTGAGCCAAAGCCCCAATTCCCATTGTTAAAATTCCTAGGGAATTTGGGAAATTTCGTACAAGTATGTGTTTTTCCTGATTTTAATCACCATATGAGAAAATTCAGAACTATAATCAGTCAAATTTTAAGTCAAGTTAAGGCTATGGATGACTGAGTGAAATTGGTTAAATAAATTTTCCAATTCATGAAGGAATTGAAGAAACTTTCATGCCGAAAATGTCGACCGATTGTGCACCCAAGTAATTGGTGGATCTAGAGATTGAATTTTTATTTAGTGGAGTGAAATTGAAAAATTTAATGGTTGCAGAGAGACAATGGAATGAAATTGGGCAAAATCCCAACTTCCTGTAGTGAAATAATGGCAAATTCGAAGTGAAAGAGTTGAATTTGAGAGCAGCATACAAATGTATATGTCCAGGTATTAAATTAGTTGTATTAATCTTAGTCACAAAGCTCTAATGACGACCCAATAAGGAATTCCATTTTTGGGTGAATTTGAGCATTTTTGGAATTTAGGAAAATAGGCGAAATTGGAAAAATTTCGTTAATTTTTCGTATGCTAACATCATCATGACACGGGGGGGGAAAACATGTCAGTTGACGTGTACTACCATGGTGGCAGGGAGATGAAAATAATCTAAGTGTTGAATTTATGCTTTCATGAGTCTGTGAGTCTGCAAAGACGAAAAATGGCTAAGTGTTGGGACTTATTATGAGTCTGTGAGTCCGTGAAGATGGAAAAATGCCTAAGTGTTGGGAATTATTACGAGTCCGTGAGTCCGAAAACACAAGAAAAAGGCTAAGTGTTGATAATTTATGATGATTTTGTGAGTCTGCAGGTCCGAAGAAGTGGAAAAATGGTGAAGTGTCGAGACTTTTCAAACAAAATTATGAAAGGAATATTACAAGACCATAAGTCCATGAGTCCATGAGTCATAAGAAGTGGAAAAATGGATAAGTGTTGAGACTTATTATGATTCTATGAGTCCGCGAAGACAGAAAAATGGCTAAGTGTTGAGACTTATGATGAGTCTGTGAGTCCGAAGAAGTGGAAAAATGGTTAAGTGTTGAGACTTTTTGGACAGACTTATGAAAGAAAGGTTACAAGGCCGTGAGTCCGCGAGTTTGTGAGTCCGAAGAAGTGGGAAAATGGTTAAGTGTTAGGACTTATTATGAGTCCATGAGTCTGTGAAGATGAAAAAATGGTTGTGTTGAGACTTATTATGAGTCCATGAGTCTGCGAAGACGGAAAAATGGCTAAGTGTTGAGACTTATGATGATTTTGTGAGTTTGCTAGTATGAAGAAGTGGAAAAATGGTTAAGTGAACTGAGACTTTTCGGACGGAATTATGAAATAAAGGTTTCAATATTATGATTCTGTGAGTCTGCGAGTCCGAAGAAGTGAAAAAATGGTTAAGTGTTGGGACTTATTATGAGTCTGTGATTCTGCGAAGACAGAAAAACGGTTAAGTGTTGAGACTTTTCGAATGGAATTATGAAAGAAGGGTTACAATATTGTGAGTTTGTGAGTCTGCGATTCTGAAGAAGTAGAAAAATGGTTAAGTGTTGAGACCTTTCAGATAGACTTATGAAATAAATGTTACAAGACTGTGAGTCCGTGAGTCTGAAGAAGAGGAAAAATGGATAAGTGTTGGGACTTATTATGAGTCCGTGAGTCCATGAAGACACAAAAATGGCTAAGTATTGAGACTTATGATGAGTCTATGAGTCTGAAGAAGTGGAAAAATGGTTAAGTGTTGAGACTTTTCGGATGGACTTATGAAATAAAGGTTACACGACCATGCATCCACGAATCCGAAGAAGTGGAAAAATGGCTAAGTGTTGGGACTTATTATGAGTCTGTGAGTACGCGAGCACAAAAAAATGGCTAAGTGTTGAGACTTATTATGATTTTGTGCGTCCACGAAGATGGAAAAATGGCTAAGTGTTGAGACTTATTATTGTTGGACATAGTGTCATTAATGTGTTGTCATTGATGTCAAACAGTATAAAAGTATGCAGAGTTCATGTCAAATAAATATATGTAGGTATCATTGATGTGTTATCATTGATATCAAACAATATGAAAGTATAAAGAGATTAAAGATCAGGAGGGTTAGCGAATGAAGATCAGAATCCCAGAAGAGATGACGGACATGAATCTCAAAAGTGAAAGTGCATTGTAGAAACATGATTAGGATTGAAGGATCAACCAGGATCGTCAGATCTGGGAGTTACAAACTAGGACCATCAGATTACAAGAGAAGGACCATTGGAGGACTGGTCAACAATTAGATCAAGTCGTGACCGTTGGATACGACAAGTGCCAGATCAAGGGCAAGGATTGATTGCGGAGCACGAAGGGAGAATTAAACAACACATTATTTCCAATACCACAATTAGTCTAGACCGTCATATCTCATCGATTCAAAGATCAACGAATGTGGTATATCCACCAACAATCGCACAACTTCAAATTGTGGAGTTTGGGCGACGGGTTAATCCATGAGCAAGTTATGGTTCCGCAATCCACATCGACTATAGATGGTCACCTTCTAATAGATCTATGGTTGGCATCAGTTCCACTACTAAACAAGCAGTTTCCATTGCGGAACTCGACGTTAGTTTTAAACGTCGTGAAAGTTATGGTTCCAAAATCATCCCTGATCATTGATCTTCTCCGAGATCATTCTCAACCATTAGATCAAGTTGAGTGGAAGGACAAAGTAATCCATAAAGAAGGACCATTAGATCTGGAGAATACACGATGACCGTTGGATCGAGATCATGCTAAAGAAGGACGGTTAGATGAAGTCCAGTTACTCAAGGATTATTCTTTGGGGAATCTCACTTCTGGAGAATTGGGAAGTGGGAAAGAAATAAACCCAAAGTCTCGAAGTCTTGAACCTCCATCAACCATTGGATCTAAGGAACACTTTGAGATCAATGATAGTCGTCAAATCAGGGTTGTCTAGTAGCAGTCAGCTTTGGTGCTGACGACTTCGACGAAAAAGGGTTTAGAACATATGAGTTCACCGGAAGGCCGGAGCTCTGAAGTCACAAAGTAAGACACGTGGTACACACATTGAGATCCCACATCATCATAGTCCATGTCGGAAAGGACACATGGCGTAATCAGATAATGAAAAGTGTCAAGATGAAATTCACATTTTAGGCACGTATAAGTCACGAATCTAAGTGACATGTGGCAACCAATCGGCCAGTGCCAAGTCACAAGTGACATCCACAACTACGTCACTATGGGAGTATGTACTTCGGGAGTTTAACCACCAACAAATTCCCAGATTCCTGAAGTTCTGAAATGATTGAGAACCGTTCATCGTGCAAAGTGAAATCCAACCATCCGATCTACTTCAAAGAAATGATCTCCGGAAGATTGAAGGCATGTGTAGAAGAAATCACCCAAAGTGCCAAAGGTCGAAGTTAACGCTAACCGTTGATCTAATTCAAGAGCGTTCCCAACCAATGATCAAGCATAGTGGAAGGATAACGTAAGTGGAGGTGTTAACCGACAACAAGCGGTCACCACTGCTTTAAGACTTATTTGGTAGGTGATCATTTTAGAGGAATTGCTACTCCAGAATACTAGAAGTCGTGAAAGATGAAGTTCTGAAGTAAATAAGAGCCATCCATATCAACTATTGATTAAGTCATAACCGATGGATTAAGCAGTAAAAGGATGCGTAAGGATTGGATCCATACCTTTGATTTGGTTATGGGAATCATGCCATCCATCAGATCAACCTGTGTGAGAGGTAATCATTTCGGGAAATTGAAAACTTTGGAATATTAGATGATTGTCAAAGAAAAATTATCGAACGTCGAAATCCAGTGAACTAGGTTCTAGCCCCCAGTCACAGGTTACGAACACATAAGCCATAAGATGTTGGGAACATCACTTAGACAATAAGACCATGGTTTTTCATGTATGGTCATATGTAAATGGTTTGAAGGAAGTGCCTCTACAGTATTCGATTTCTGCAAGATTCGCAGAGAATAAGGAAATCGATCCATACCTGTGATCGATTTATGAAAATGGGGGGAATGCCAAGTTTAAAGTTGAAGACCTGGAATGATGTTCTCTGGTGGTCCCAAAATTGTTGTAAATGGACAAGTTAGTTGTAACTTGTGTCACAAGTCGGCCTAATAACTTAAACAATCTTTGAGCATAAACGAGTATAAATACAACCATGATTGGTTCACTTGGAAGAGAAGGTGAGAGTGGGGAAGAGGTGGATTTGCACCTAAGGTCATTGATTTCTATAATGATGATTCTATGACATAGAAAGGTGTGAATATCAGAGAGAATATGAAGTGAAGAAGGTGTGAATATCAAAGAGAATATGAAGTAAAGAAGGTGTGAATTTTAGAGAGAAGATGAAATGTAGTGATGAGCATTTGTGGTATGCCTCTGATCATGAGATAGAGTTGATTCAATAAATGGATCACTGTTACTAGATTTGGTTGAACTATTATATGAACTCTAGTTGGATATATTTAATTCTATTAGCAATCTGGGTCTTGTGGCAAGTTGGGTGTTTCTTGAGAGTTGGTGATCTCTTAAGAGTTGGTGCTCTCCTAGGAGTTGGTGCTCCTTACTTCAGTTGGTGTTGATACAAAATAGTTGGTGCTGGGCAAACCCCCATTACTATAGTCACACGCACACACACACACACATATATATAAATTATACAAAATCCTATACAAACATTTGGTATCTCTTTTGTTCATTGTGATTATGATATGATTGTTCTTAATGTGTACAATTATGTTATAACTTCTAACTTGGAAAGAAGAAAAGTTATAAAATTCCACACACTAGTTCACCCCCCCCCCTCTTAGTGTGGCTAGTGTGATCAACAATTGGTATCAGAGAGGGTTCCTTCAGCATAGTTTAAACACTGGAAGGTAGATTCTGAAGAAATGGGTGGACAAATGGTTCTCTCCACAATTGAAGCTCCCTTATTTGATGGAACAAATTATTCTTCATGGAGAGAAAATATGAAACAGTATTTGAAGTTAAAAGGATGTGAAGTTTGGAATTCAGTAGTAAGAAATCCCTGGGACTTAACTACCTCAAAGAATCTATCCAAGATTGCAGCCCAAAGAAGAGAAAGGAAGAAAAATGAAGTGGCATTGAATATTCTTCTCAATGGATTATCAGATATTGTCAAGGAAAGCATAGGACTATGCACATCTGCCAAGGACTTATGGATGAAGTTAGAAAATATGTATCAAATCAAAGGAGAAGACACATAAGACATTCCTATCAAGGATGAAGAGGAAGACTCAACCATCAATAAAGGTAAAGACTCTCCACAATTTTCCAATTGCAATAATGTTGATATTGAATTCTCCCCAGCATGTAAAGAAGAATATTCAGATACAATAGAAGAATGTTTTGTTAGCATTTATCCCATGGAAGAAGTAGGCGAAGAACTATCAAAGGCCAAACATAAATTTGATTGGGGTCTCTATGAATACCACTATGACCATAATTATTCAAACTATAGCTATCTTCATGACTACACTAAATAATTTCTTGAAAAGAGTCAAAAGCATATCTTAAAAATAAAGGAAATGCTCAAATACAATAAAAAGATAATATATGAGCAAGATAATCAGTTAGAAAAAGAAGAAGAGGAGAATGATATGTTGAAGAAATAAATTAGTCAAGTAAAAGAAAAGAAGAAGGAAGATGATGAGCTTAGCAATCAAAATCATATCTTGGAAATAAAGGAAAAGCTCAAAGACAATGAAAAAATCATATATGAGAAAAATATTCAGCTAGAAGAAAAAGAAGAGGAGATTGAGAAATTGAAGAATGATATCAGTCAAGAAAAATAAGAAAATAAGGAAGATGATGAACTTAGGAGAAACCTTGCAGATCTAAAAGAACTAAGAGAAAGAAATGTCAATATGAAAACTCAACTTGAAGAAGCCAAAAGAACATAGGAGGTAGTGAGGAACTAGTTAAACAAAAGGGAAGAATCATGTCATAAGCTGGAAGCATAAGTTGTGAATATTAGAAATAAGGTTGAGAAGTCAAACACTCAAGTCAAGTTCTTGAACATCTCCATGACCTTGGATGAGATCTTGGATAGTCAGAGATCACTAAATGACAAATCCGGTCTTGGATACAACAAGGAAGAAATTAGTACTCCTAAGAAACCTGATGAAAGTCCTTCATTTGTAAAGGGTGAAGACAAGTCTCATGCAGTTCTTTCATTCATAAAAAGTGAAGGAAGGTCTGATACATGTCCTTCATTTGTAAAATGGGAAAGCAGGTATGATGCAGGTCCTTCATGTTCAAAAAATGAAAGCAACACTACAATATTTAGAAGATCAGATCAAGGAAGACATCCAGAAGCTACTCATACACCTCAAAGTAAGTTTAGAAGAGAGACACCTTCATGGATGAATCAAAGGAGGTATGCGAGTGTTTTTAATGGTTGTTGTTTTTCTTGTGATAAATATGGTCATAAAGCCTTGGATTGTAGGCATCATGGAAGAAAACAAGTTTGTATATTCAACAACAATATAAGATGTTGGAACTGCAATCTTGTTTGACATATTGCTACACATTGTTACACTATGAGATGATACAGTTGTGGTGGATATGGCCACAAATCCCATAACTATTGGAACTCAAGAAGACAGTCAATGAGAAATGATTCATACAATACGACAAGATGAGTAAATGAAACATGGAATAAAAATGAATTTGCAATAATAGAAGATCATAGAACAAAGTTCAAGAAACCAGGACATTCACAGATGTCGATTGAAAATATTGAACAAGTGAACATGAATGAAGTCAATTGTTGCAAAAATAATTGCAGTCATGTGACAATCATAGTATAAACCTTCTTGGATGACTTTAGAGAAATGTACAATAGAAAAGCATCATGGATAGAGATGGATACATCTGGCTAGATATCGATGAGAATCAATGGACAAATCCATGGGTCGTTTGAAAAATATGAGCTACAATTGTGCAATGTTCCAGTAGGGAAACAATATCTACAACAACAACATTATAATGTACAAAATGGTATACATGACATCATGTAGAGATAACAAGAAGAGATACCTTGTCAGGAAGAGCTGCCCTTTTAGAAACAAAGGGGGAGACCAGTCAGAGGAAGAGAGAGCAGAGTGACAGGGGGAATTATTCAGTTATGGCAGGCAGAGGATGATTGCAGGGGGAGTTACCAGAGTTTAAATATTGATCAGTAGCATATAGACAAACAAATCATAGAAGGAGAAATCCTTTTCCATTGATGTCAAAGGGGGAGAGTAACTTCAGAGGAGAGAAGCATCATCACAGGGGGATATTGTGTATGAAGTTGGTGCGTTTCCATCAATAACAAAGGGGGATATTGTTGGACATAGTGTCATTAGTGTGCTATCATTGATGTCAAATAGTATAACATTATGAAGATTTCATGTTAAATAAATATATGCAGGTATCATTGATGTGTTTTCATTGATGTCAAACAATATGACAGTATGAAGAGATTAAATCTCAAGAGGGTTAGCAAATGAATATCAAAATACCAGAAGATATGATGCACATGAAGCTCAAAAAGGAAAGAGCATTGCAGAAACGTGATCAGTATTGAAGGACAAACCAAGACTATCATATTACAAGAGAAGGACTGTTGGAGGACTGGTCAACGATCAGATCAAGTCGTGACCATTGGATACACAAGCACTAGATCAAGGGTAAGCATTGATTGCAGAGAACGAAGGGAGAATTAAACAACGCATTATTTCCAATCTTGAAATTAGTCTAGACCGTCACATCTCATCAATTCAAAGATTGACGACTGTGGTAGATCCACCAAAAATCACACAAATTCAAAATGTGGATTTTGGTCGATGAGATAATCCATGTGCAAGTTACGGTTCCACAATCCACACCATCCAACGATGGTCACCTGCCAATAGATCTACAGTTGGAATCAATTCCACTACCAAACGAGCAGTTTCCATTCCAAAACTCGATGATAGTTTTAAATGTCATGCAAGTTATGGTTCTGCAATCATCCCTAATCGTTGATCTACTTCGAGAGCATTCTCAATTGTTGGATCAAGTTGAGTGAAAGGACAGAGTGAGCCATAAAGAAGGACCATCATATCTGGATAATACACGATGAACGTTGGATCGAGATCGTGCTAAAGAAGGATCATTAGATGATTTCCAGTTACTCGAGGGTTATTCTTCGGGGAATCTCACTCCAGGAAAATTAAGAAGAGGGAAAGAGAATAAACTTGAAGTCTTGAAGTCTTGAACTTTTGTCAGCCGTCGGATCTAAGGAACACTTCAAGATCAATGATAGCCATCAAATCAGGGTTTCCTAGCAGAAATCAACTTCGGTGCTGGACACTTCGGGTTAAAAAGGGCTCAGATCATATGAGTTCACCCGAATGCCAAAGATCCGAAGTCACAGAGTAAGACACGTGGTACACATGTTGAGAGCCCATGTCATCATAGTCCATGTCGGCAAGAACACATGGCACAATCCGATGATGACAAGTGTTAAGATGAAACTGTCATTTTAGGCACATGTAAGTCACGAATCTAAGTGACATGTGGAAACCAATGGGCTAGTGCCAAGTCACAAGTGATGTTTGTAGCTACGTCACTCTGGGAGTATGTACTTCGGGAGTTTCTCCACCAGCAAATGCCCAGAGTCCCAAAGTTCTGAAATGATTGAGAACCGTTCATCGTGCAAAGTGAAATCCAACCATCTGATCTACTTTGATGAAATGAACTTCAAAAGATTGAAGGCGTGTGTAGAAGAAATCACCCAAAGCGTTGAAGGCCGAAGTTAATGCTAATTGTTGATCTAATTTGGGAGCGTTCTCAACCGATGATCAAGAATAGTTGAAGGATAGCGAAAGTGGAGTGTTAACCGACAACAAGCGGTCACCACCACTTTAAGACTTATTTGGTAGGTGATCACTTCAGCGGAATTGCTACTCCAGAATACTGGAAGTCACGAAAGCCGAAGTTCTGAAGTAAATAAGAGCCATCCATCTCAACCGTTGATTAAGTAATAACCGATGGATTAAGAAATAAAAGAATGAGTGAGGATTGGATCCAGACCATTGATTTGGTTCTTGGAATCATACCAGCCATTGGATCAACCCATGTGAGAGGTAACCATTTTGGGAAATTGAAAACTCTGGAAAATTGGATTATTTTCAAAGAAAAATCGTCGAACGTCGAAATCGAGTGAACTAGGTTCTAGCCCCTAGTCACGGGTTACGAACACATAAGCCATAAGGTGCCGGGAACATCACTTAGACAATAAGACCATGGTTCTACGCATATGGTCATATGTAAATTGTTTGAAGGAAGCGCCTCTACGGTATTTGATTTCTGCAACATTTGCAAAGACAAAGGAAATTGATCCATACATGTAATCGAATTATGAAAATAGGGGGAATGCCAAGTTTAAAGTTGAATACCCGAAATGATGTTCTCTAGTGGTCCCAAAATTGTTGTAAATGGACAAGTTAGTTGTAACTTGTGTCACAAGTTGGCCCAATAACTTAAACAAGATTTGATCATAAACAAGTATAAATACAACCATGATTGGTTCACTTGGAAGAGAAGATGAGAGCGGGGAAGAGGTGGATCTGCACCTTAGGTCATTAATTGCTATGATGATGATTCTTTGACATAGAAAGGTGTGAATATCAGAGAGAATATGAAGTGAATAAGATGTGAATATCAAAGAGAATATGAAGTGAATAAGGTGTGAATTTCAGAGAGAAGATGAAGTGCGGTGATGAGTATTTGTGGTATACCTTTGATCATGAGATAGATTTTATTTAATAAATGGATCACTTTTACTAGAGTTGGTTGAACTACTATATGAACTCTAGTTGGATAGATTGCATTCTATCAACAAGCTAGGTCTTGCTTGAGAGTTAGTGCTCTCTTGAGAGTTGGTTCTCTCCTAGGAGTTGGTGTTCTGTACTTCAGTTGGTGCTGATACAAAATAGTTGGTGTTGGGAAAACCCCCATTAATATAGTCACACACACACACACACACACACACACACACACATATATATATATATATATTATAAAAAATACTATACATACATCTAGTATCTCTTGTGTTCATTGTGATTATGATTTGATTGTTCTTAATGTGTACAATTATGTTCTTACTGCTAACTTGAAAAGAAGAAAAGTTATAAAAGTCCACACACTAATTCACCCCCCCCCTCTTAGTGTGGCTGGTGTGATCAACAATTATGAGTTCGCGAGTCCGAAGAAGTGTAAAAATGGTTAAGTATGGGATCTCTTGGGATGAACTTATGAAAGGAGGGTTATGCTTTCATGAGTTCGCAAGTATGAGATTCCACGAGTTCGCTTAGATGAAAAAAAATCTAAGTGTTGGAGTTATGCTTCTATGAGTCCATGAGTCTATGAGTCTGCATAGATGAAAATAATCTAAGTATTGAGACTTTCGAGCGGATTCATGAAAGAAATAATTCTTATACATTATTGGAACTGAATCATATGAAATTTTATGTAGTTGTAAATTGTTAAGCCTAACAAATTTTGTTGGTTGCAAATTTTGCAGAGTTAAAAACATTTATATCAAAACAGGATCACCACAAAGTTCAAAATCATGGAATATGCATAGGGGGATTCCAACCCTGAAGATGAGATCATAGGAATGTATGTTAATATGGGTAATGAAGGTATGAATTCAAATGGAGATGGAGAAGGTAAGGAACATAACATGAATTTGGTAGAGACTATAAAACATCTACAAATGGATGTCCAAAGTTATAAAGTTGATAATGAGAGGCTTATGAAATCCAAGGAGCAACAAGAAAACTTCAAAATCAAGTTAATGCAAAGCTTAGATAGAATAGAGAAAAAGATGGGTAAGGATAATGAGTCAAGGAGATCATGGAGTCACAAGTCTCATGATGAGAGGGGAAGAAGAAGAAGTGTTGACACGCATCACAATCATTCTCCAAGGAATTCAACTAAGATATCACATAGAAGTTCAAGTCCATACCCTGTTAAGAAGCACAAGAAAAGGTCTTAGGTGGATGAGCTACAAGGGGAAATGAAAAAAATCGAGCCTCCTACATTTTATGGTGAGCACAAGAAGGATGAGGATGCAGAGACATGGCTGCTAGGCATGAGGAAGTATTTCTAATTCCATAACTACTCGTCACAAGGAGAAGGAAGAATTGCCATTTATCAGCTCAAGGGAAAAGCATTAATGTGGTGAGATCAATTTGTGCAGGTACAACACATTGATGAGAAGAAGGTCACTTGGAGGTAATTCAAGAGGTATTTCGAAAATAAATACTTTACTAAGTGATACTATGATAAGAAAATGAAAGAGTTCTTTGAACTGAAACTTGGGAATATGACCATAGATGAATATGAAATGAGGTTTTTAGAGTTGTTGAAGTATGTTTCTTTCATAAATGATGAGAAACTTAATATTTAGAGGTATTTAAGTGGGATGCCATAATTTATCCATGATATGATACAATATGATGATCCCAAGACACTAGAGGAAAATTTAAGAAGGGCTAAATGCCTTTATGATTAGTTTAAAGGAATATCAACCTACCAAAAATCTTGGGAAGACAAAAGGAAAAGAAATATGGAACAAAGGAACAAGGAAACTAAGCCACCATTACTCATAAATAATACTTAGGGATGGATAGCTTCTAAAGAACCACCTATCCAATGTTGGGGTTGTAAGGGAGATCATATGTATCGAGATTTCCCTCACAAAGGTGAAAAAGTGAGGATTGTTCACAATGTGCAACAAGATGATACACTGGGGGACATGGGAATAAATGTACCTAAGATCTACGCATCCTTAGATAACTAGCAAGTTGAGTTCCAGTCACATATGGTTGAAGTGAAAGGTAATATTAACAACCAACCCATTGCTATCCTAATTGATTCAGGAGCTAGTCACAATTATGTAGATCCTAAGATAGTGGAAATATTTCATTTGCCAAGAAGAAAGCTTGGAGCATCTTAGTTAGTGTAGCTAGCCATAGGAGATAAAAAGAAAATTACTAATATGGTTAAGGCATGCCCAATGGACATGAATGGAATGATCACCAAGGAAGATTTGAACATCATACCTTTAGGATCCTATGACTGCCTAATTGGTATGGATTGGTTGGGCGAACATCATGTTGTCCTAGATTGTTATAATAAGTGTAGCACACCCTTTTCAACTACCATGGTTTAAACGCTATTAAAAGAGGACTATAACACCACTCTATGCATGATTTGTACAGGTATTATATGATCCATGAGCTCTTAAACAAATAAACACATTCAATGCTCAGAGTACACATATTATCTACTGCTATAATTAACAATCCATAGCGTTTCATAATAATTCATATACACAGCGGAAATCATGATAACATAAACAACACAGTCCTGCTAAACATGAATAAGGCATAATCAGATACTTATCTTTTAATAGTGGTAGATTCCACCAACCAAGTGCAGGCCTTCCACGAACCTCCCAGCCTTAGACCACACTGCTCATCAGCTCAACAATGGGTCACCCCCGAGCTAGGACTAAGCTCCACCCCAAGGCAAGGAATCCTAGGCTAGGCTGAGGTTACAGGGAAAACAACACATAAAAATATGGAAGGTTTCTTCCCAGGATGCCATCTTACGCCCACTACTATCAGACTCTCATTTCCCACATGCCTGTTCTGCCCAGGAGTATACACCTTCACAAGCATAGTCCATAGTTATGCCTGTTCTGCCCAGGAGTATACACCTCCCTCTCTGGGTCTCGACAACAGGCCGGATCAGGAAGTCTCAGAGACGGAAGCTGGTGTTGGAAACTCTCTGGAAGAAACCTCTTCCAACAACATCCACCTCCCTCACCTAGAGAGAGATCACACACAGGCTCAGTCACAACTCGCGCTAGACATCAAGCCATGCACAGTCCAGCTCTATGTGGTTTCCATAACCAACTCGAAATACAAACACGGCCTCTCAAACAGGCTCAATAATGGCTCGAGGCCTCACAGTAATGGTTCACAGGAATGCATGATGAGTAATTCTCGCAGGGGTCGACACAGACTCCACGACTCAGAACGAAGGGTACTGGCTCTTTAGAACAAACACAGGCTTTTTTCCCCGTTTTCAGAATTGCACGAGGGTCTCTTGCAGAGGTCACATGGTTCATGCTCAGGACAGTCCAGGGTCGACTAGAGGAGGAACCCCCTTTCCCACGGCTCACCCTGGTCGTTTTATTAGCATGCGTCAGGGTTGACACTTGTCACCCATGAAACTGCACGTGTTCTAGTAACACACATCTCCCTTTCATGTTCTCCCTTTGCCAGAAACTTAGGATAAAACATAAAATGCACATGTCTTTTGGGAAAATATTAAAATAATATTCTCAGGCTTAAGCCCCCCAGGCTTAGCCCCTAAGCTCAACACTTAGCCCCTTTTCCCACCTTCCAGCCCCTAATTCCTTGCCCACCTTATGGATTCTTAGTCCCCCTTCACTCATTCATCGTGGTCGGTCTTCACATGGAGGTTTTTATATTTTATTAATTGTTCTGCTTGATTACATACACAACAATAGGCTCCTGGCCTTCAACACTCAGGCTCCCTGGCCTAACAAACACATAAGCCTCCAACTTATAAAAACTTGGCTCACCAGCCTATGAATCATAATTACAATTCCTTTCAGAACATGGTTTACAACGAGGCTCGGCCTTGGGGACACTACAATCCCCCTCCCCTTATTTTTGCACTGTCCTCAGTGCAACTTTACACAGCATCTGCAAGCTTTTCAAAATTTTCAAAAAGATGCAGGTACTCTGCCCACATAACATTTGCATGCTCCCATGTCGCGTCCTCAGGACCGTACCAGGTCCATTGGACCTTTACAAGCTCTATACCTCAATTCTAGAGTTGTTTTCTTTTCCTATCCAATATGCGCACATGATGCACTTGCAGGACACCTTCTGGTTCCACCTGAATCACATTCCAATCGATAACATGATTAGCATCAGGTACATATTTCTTAAGCAGTGAAACATGAAACACATTATGTACAGTCATAGATGCAGGTAATGCAAGCATGTATGCAACCGGCCCAATCCTTTTCAAGATCTCGAATGGCCCACAAAATCTTGCTGCCAACTTGGCGCAACTTCCCAACTTTAGGGAACTCCTGTTAGTTTTCACTTTCAGGAAAACATGGTCACCCACTTTGAATTCTCTATGGGTTCTGTTACTATCAGCGTAACTTTTCTGCCTGTCCTGGGTAGCTTTTAGATTATGTTTAATTTTTATCATTTGATCTTCCATCTCTTTGAGCATCTCAGGCCCAACTACTGCTCTGTCAGCTAGATTATCCCAGCTCACTGGAGTGTTGCACTTTCTTCCATACAACGCTTCGAACGGGCTCATCTTCAATGATGCATGATACCCATTATTGTAGGTGAATTCTACCAAATGCAGGTAGTCTTCCCACCTTGATGGTTTATCCATCACATACATTCTCAGCATGTCTTCTATTACTCTGTTCACTCTCTTTGTCTGTCCATCGGATTCGGGATGATACATTGTACTAAAGTTCAGATTCGTTCTGAATCCTTTGAACAGTCCTTTCCAGAAACTCGAAGTGAATTTTGGGTCCCTATCAGACATAATTGTCTTAGGAATTCCATGCAAGTGTGCAACTTCTTTTAAAAAGATATCAGCAACATCAGCTGCTCTGTGGGTGGTTCTTAGTCGAATAAAATGGGCATCTTTAGTAAGCTTGTCCACCACCACCATGATTGAATCATGCTGCTTGCTTGTTCTGGGCAATCTTGTGATAAAATCCATTGTTACCACGTCCCATTTCCATTCAGGAATAGGTAAAGGCTGCATCAACCCTGTTGGGTGCATGTGCTCATCCTTAACCTTTTGGCACTCCATACATCTGGCGATGTATTCAACGATTTCTTTCTTCAAACCCGGCCAAAAATAATGGCCTTTGACTGTTGCCATAGTCTTCTGATATCCAGGATGTCCAGCATAAGCCACGTTATGCATCTCCTTTAGAATTTCTAGCTTCAATTCTTGGACATTGGGTACATACAATCTGTTTTTATACAGAAGTAAGCCATCAATTCCCAAGGTGTAACTTTCCTTGGTTTATGGTCTCTCACGCTGCTGTAGCTTTGCTACTAGACTTTTGTATTGCAAGTCAGTACTTGCAGCTTCCAAAATTCTGTCTTTCATCTCGGTCCAGTACATGCTAATGGCTGTAGTATGTAATTCGTGCACTTTTCTGCTGAGTGCATCGGCCACCTTATTTTCTTTCCCTTTGATATGCTTGATATCAAAGTCATATTCCCACAGAAACTCCAGCCATCTAATTTGCCTGGCATTTAAGGTCGGCTAATCAAATAAATATTTCAGACCGTTATGGTCTGTTCTCAACTCGAATCTCTTGCCCATGAGGTAATGTCTCCATTTCCTCAAGGCGTGGACGATTGCTGCCAGCTCTAAATCATGAGTGGAATAATTCTTCTCATGTTCCTTCAACTTTCAGGATTCATAACAAACTACAAATCCCTCTTGGATGAGAACTCCTCCCATCCCCTCCTTACATGCATCTGTGCACACTACGTAATCCTTGTTTGGATCTGCAATCTTCAGGATTGGAGCACTAGTTAGCAGCTGCTTCAATCGTTGGAAGCTGCTCTCACATTCTTCAGTCCACTGAAACTTCTTCTCCTTCCTTTGCAAGGAAGTGATAGAATGAGCTATCTTTGAGAATCCGGCTATGAACCTCCTATAATAGCCTGCCAAACCCATACAAGATCTAACTTCTGCCCCATTCCTTGGCGTTGGCCATTCTCGAATGGCTTGTACCTTCTCAGGATCCACAACGATCCCTTCTTCAGATATAAAGAGTCCCAAGTAATGGATCTGCCTTTGGTAAAAAGAGCACTTGCTCAGTTTTGCGTACAGCTGGTGTTCCCTCAACACCTGCAACACCATTCTCAGGTGTTGCTCATGTTCTTCCTCTGTCTTGAAATACACCAAGACATCATCCAGGAAGACTATGACGAACTTGTCCAAATAATTTTTGAACACTCCATTCATTAAGCACATGAAAACAACAGGCGCGTTGGACAACCCAAACGACACCACCGTGAACTCATAATGACCGTACCTTGTTCTAAAGGCGGTCTTGCTGATGTCCTCATCCTTTATTCTCACTTGGTGATATCCTGATCGGAGATCTATTTTCGAAAATATTTTTGCATCCTTCAACTGATCAAAAAGATCATCAATCCTTGGCAGAGGATACTTGTTCTTGACAGTGACCTTATTTAACTGTCGAAAATCAATGCACAGCCTCAATGTCCCATCTTTCTTCTTCACGAATAGGACCGGGGCTCCCCAAGGTGACACACTGGGGCGAATGTAACCTTTATTTAGTAGCTCTTCGAGCTGCAATTGCAACTCTTTCAGCTCTAGCGTACTCATTCTATAAGGAGCCTTTGAAACTGGAGTTGCTCCAGGCATCAAATTTATAGAAAAATCAATGTCCCTCTTCGGTGGTAGTCCAGGTACCTCCTGAAATATGTCCTTGAATTCTTTGAGTACTTCGTGGTCTTCCAAATTCAATACTACATCTCAGGATGCTTCTTCCACCCGAGCGGCAAATAATTGACAGCCTTTCCGGTAACATTTCTTCAGCTGCATGGCTGAGATTTCCCTCAAAGCCACGGCTCTGGGAATTCATTGGACTGTTACCTGATTTCCCTCCTCATTCAGGCATGTAAACCTTTTTTTACGGCAATCCAGAAGGGCATGGTGCTGGTCCAACCAATCCACCCCAATTAAGCAATCGTATGAGCCTAAAGGCAAAATGTTCAATTCAGCCTTAGTGCTCATTCCTTTCATGTCCACTGAACAGGACTTAACCAATTCAGTGACCTTCCTCTTGGTCCTTGTGGCCAACAACACTAACCAAGACTTCTCATGTTTGCTTCTCACTAGATGCAAAATATCCACCATTCTAGGATCTATATAACTATGGCTAGCCCCTGAATCAATCAAAATAAAAAATGGTCGGTTGTTGATCGTACCTTCCACTTCAATCACGTGCGATTGAAATTCTGCTTTCTTGTTGTCCAGGGATGCATAGATCCTCGGCATTCTGCTGCCCATATCCTCCACTGTTTCATCTTGCTGAACAGTATGTACAGTTCTCGCTTTACCATTTTTATGGGGACAATCTCTGTACTTGTGGTTTCCTTGACAACCCCAACATTGAATGGGCGTCTGTCTCTGTCTTTGTGCTCCCTCTTCAGTCATTCTCGGCTCTCTAACCGATGGCTGTCCCTGAAGACTGTTTCTGAAAAAGGAAGGCTTGTTTCCCTTCTGCTTCTGTTCCTTCTTAAAATTCCTTTGATCATTCCAAACCTTCCGAAGGATGGGCCTTTCTCCTTGTTGTTCATACAAGCATTTCGCCTTTCTTATGGTTTCTTCCATGGTCTTAGGATCGTCATATTGCATCTTGTCACTCATGGAAGGTGGCATTCCACTCAGATATCTCTGAATCTTGACAGCCTCATCTTTGATGAATGGAACCTACTTTAGTAGTTCTAGGAAACTTTGTTCATACTCATTAATAGTCATGCTGCCTAGCTTGAGTTCGAAGAACTCCTTCATCTTTCTGTCATAGTATCTTTTAGTCAGGTATTTCTTCTCGAAATACCTCTTAAATTCCTTCCACGTGACCTCTTTCTCTCTGATGTGTTGCACCTGCACAAACTGATCCCACCACATGGATGCTTTTCCTTTCAGTTGGTACATTGCAATTGTTCCTTCTGCATGGGCAGAATAATTCTGCAGTTGGAAGTATTTCTTCATGCCAAGTAACCAGGTCTCAGCATCTTCCTCCTTCTTATGTTCTCCATCGAATGTTGTAGGCTTAATCTTGTTCATCTCTCCTTTCAATTCCTCCTTTCCAGATTTTTGATGTTTTCTGGTAGGGGACGGACTTGAACTACTGTGTGTCTTCCTGTCAGAATGTCTTTGGGAGTGACTAAGATGTCGGCTACCACTCCTCGACCTACTTCTTCTCCCATGGGTTCTGCGACTCTCCATCGTACTTGAGCCTCTTCCCTTCTTGAGTATCTTCTCTATTCTTTCCAGGCTCTTCAAAAATTTTAAGTTTAATTCACCCTGTCGATCCCTGACTTTCATGAGCTTTCGACTATCAGCTCGGCGAGCCTTGGCCTCTCTTTGCAATCCTTCAATGATTTTCATTATGTGTCCTTCCTTATCCTTTTATTTTCCGGGCCCATTGGAGTTTGATCCTTCCACTCCCATATTGACATCCTTTCCTTCCCATTCGTCTTCTGTTTCGAGGGTAATCTGCACTTTTCCCCACTCCATACTCGGCGTTGTTTAACTAGAATCCTGAGCTCCGTTGAACTCTGCACACACACTGTGTAATTAAATTCGAAGTTTGTCAGGCCATTAAACCTTCAGGAACAATCCTCAACATTTATAAGCCAGTACGAACAAAAACAAACGACATTTCGATTCAAATAAGTTTTTTGAGCTCCCGTTCGGCTCTGCAATTTTTGGGTTTTCGAAACTTTCATTTTTGGCACTTCAGGATTTCGGGACTTCGAGTTTTGGGGTTTCGGCTCACAAGGCTTTTAAAATTGCTTTCCTTTCCAAACCCCGACTTCCAAAATTCCGACTTACTTTATCCTCTGGGCCCACATAGCACAGTGGTCACCCACAACCACGGTGGCACGTGGCACGTTCTTGAGGGTCCACATCGCTTTTAACGACGTCATCGAGTCCCACCTCTCTCGCTTCCAAAGAGAACGGACCCCATCGTGTGGTTAAGTGGAGTACAGGTGGCAGAGAGGAGATACGACACTGTAGTCAACAGGACAAGAGGGGGCCCCATTTCACATGCCACACTATTCCGGACCCCCCCTCCCCCCATTAAAGGCAGAATGGCAAGGGGGTCCGGAATTCACCTGAGCACCATTGATCAAGGTGAATTAATATCAACCGTTCGAGAGTTTCATGTCCGATTTCAGACCCCCCCCCTCCACTAAAGGTAGAACAACAAGGGGGCTCCGGAATGTAACCTCAACCGTAGATCTGGGTGGGTGGACTCTGGCCGTCCATATCTGCTCGTTACTTACCTTAATTCACATTCGCGCCCCGGCTTAAAGCCGACATCTCTTCCTCACATCTAACGGTCATCACAGACCCTGAGATTCCCGAAGGAATCTCATCCGTTCATTGAGACTTAGCAACATGATAACGTCTCGACATTATGGGTCGGGATTTATCAAGGCGAGAGCCTGAGTTCTTGTCAACGGAACTCTCGAATCCCTGATCCCCGATTTCCTGAAACGGGTAATCTCTTGACACATGGCCTTCCCAAATCGGACGATCCATGACTGCTCCGGGGTTTCCACCATGGAAAGTCCCAATCCCTTGTTACCAGGACTCCCGATATCGCGATTCCCAATTTCCTGAAATGGGAAATCTCACGACACATGGCCTCCATCATTCAGACGGTCTAGATCTATTTCGGTGCTTTCTCCCCTATTCACTGGGTTTTTAACCCTCATATATCTCCTGAAAGATCCAACGGATGTTGGGTTTTCCAGCTGAGATCTGATGGCTCATACGGTTCCTAACTAATTCGGGATTTCGCGTATCGTGATTTCCACACTCATGTGCAATTCCAAAGGGCTTTAAACCCCGTGCACACTTTCCAGATCTAACGGTCATAAGGGTTCACCTTCCCTCACGAAAATATCCTAAATCTCCTACACTTCTGGTGTGGAGTCCTCTCTCCCTGTGGAATTATACCACACTGGCTGCGGTTTCATAACGCCGCTATACTTCCTGAGCTTAAAAACTCGTCAAGTAACTCCTTGACACTTTGGAGAAAACTAGGGTCTGAAATTGGCCTTCAAGACCAAATTTCCCCTCGCATTCTCGGTCCAAAGACAGCTCCACTGGCCCATCTAGGCTCAGTGTCGAAACCTTGGCTCTGATACCAAACTGTAGCACACCATTTTCAACTACCATGGTTTAAACGTTATTAAAAGAGGACTATAACACCACTCTATGCATGATTCGTACAGGTATTATATGATCCATGAGCTCTTAAACAAATAAACACATTCAATGCTCAGAGTACACATATTATCTACTGCTATAATTAACAATCCATAGCGTTTCATAATAATTCATATACACAGCGGAAATCATGATAACATAAACAACACAGTCCTGCTAAACATGAATAAGGCATAATCAAATACTTATCTTTTAATAGTGGTAGATTCCACCAACCAAGTGCAGGCCTTCCATGAACCTCCCAGCCTTAGACCGCACTGCTCATCAACTCAGCAATGGGTCACCCCCGAACTGGGACTAAGCTCCACCCCAAGGAAAGGAATCCTAGGCTAGGCTGAGGTTACAGGGAAAACAACACATAAAAATATGGAAGGTTTCTTCCTAGGATGCCATCTTACGCCCACTACTATCAGACTCTCATTCCTCACATGCATGTTTCACCCGGGAGTATACACCTTCACAAGCACAGTCCAACGGTGCTAACCTCCCTCTCTGGGTCTCAGCAACAGGCTGAATTAGGAAGTCTTAGAGACTGAAGCTGGTGCTAGACACTCGCTGGAAGAAACCTCTTCCAACAACATCCACCTCCCTCACCTAGAGAGAGATCACACACAGGCTCAGTCACAACTCGCACTGGTCATCAAGCCACACACAGTCCAGCTCTGTGTGGTTTCCATAGCCAACTGGAAATACAAACACGACCTCTCAAACAGGCTCAACAATGGCTCGAGGCCTAACAGTGATGGTTCGTAGGAATTCATGATGAGTAATTCCCGCAGGGGTCGACACAGACTCCACGACTCAGAACGGAGGGTACTGGCTCTTCAGAACAAACACAGGTTTTTTTCCCCATTTTCATAATTGCACGAGGGTCTCTTGCAGAGGTCACATGATTCACGCTCAAGACAGTCCAGGGTCGACTGGAGGAGGAACCCCCTTTCCCACGGCTCACCCTGGCTGTTTTATTCACATGCGTCAGGGTTGACACTGGTCAGCCATGAAACTGCATGCGTTCCACCAGCACTCATATCCCTTACATGTTCTCCCTTTGCCAGAAACTTAGGATAAAACATAAAATGCACATGTCTTTTGGGAAAATATCCTCTGATCGAGAGTCCCCCGCCTCTCCTCTTATTATGGTCAATAGAATAGCAAACAAGGAAAAGAATAGCAAACAAGGAAAGGACTGCCTATTTCAAATTTACCACTTTGACAAGGGTGAGGCAGGGCAGATATGGGTGGGCCAACGACTCCCCTAAAAAGACATAGCAAATATTATTCCCAGGCTTAAGCCCCCTAGGCTTAGCCCCTAGGCTCAACACTTAGCCCCTTTTCCCACCTTCCAGCCCCTAATTCCTTTCCCACCTTATGGATTCTTAGTCCCCCTTCACTCATTCATCGTGGTCGGTCTGCACATGGCAGTGTTTATATTTTATTAATTGTTCTGCTTGATTACATATACAACAGCAGGCTCCTGGCCTTCAACACTCAGGCTCCCTGGCCTAACAAACACATAAGCCTCCAGCTTATAAAAACTTGGCTCACCAGCCTATGAATCATAATTACAATTCCTTTCAGAACATGGTTTACAACGGGGCTCGGCCTTGGGGACACTACAATAAGGAATTTACTTTCTTAGATGAGAAAGGGAATTTAAGAATGATACAGAGAATTCTGAGGGCAATAAATGTAAAAGAAATTCCAACCTTGCAGCTGAAGAAGAGTTACCAGAAAGGGTGTCAAATATTTGCAACACATATGGAAGAGACACCTACAGATTGTATATTTTAATCTTGTACAATATTTTATTGCAAACAAATTTTCAATAAAAGAACAAAAAGGATACAATGGAAAATACACACATTACACAAAGATTTTTCCCCTGGAAACCCAAACTGGGAAAACCAACATATTATATATTCATTCTCATCATACATTGTTTAAAATACAATATACATATAGGAGAAAGTGGCATCCAAAGAAATAATCGAAAGACTTGGATTAGTCAAGAACCCTAATTCATTAACCAGAAATATAAAACCATCGGAGAAAAACCATGTGCCTAAAAACCACCCATAAATGGACACAAAAATCAAGGAGCACCCAAAAAATGGACACGAAAAATCGAGGAATTTTTTTTTTTTTTTTCTAGGTGCCTCTGAACCCCTGCATAGGGGGGTTCTAACCCCATGCAACCCCCCTATAACCTGCTTGCACGCCCGACGCAAGGTAGACACACTTTCTAGTCGATAAAAGAATATAACACATATCCAACATTCTCCCACTTGTTGTTTTCTTTGCATACAAGGGGTTACAGGGCTACATAGTCAACAATCTAGGGTAGCAATGCCCATAGATCCTCTACACCAAGAGAAATTATCAGTTCTCACATATTGTTTTATTGAATTTGCACCATTCTTCAAAGTATCCACCTTGATCAACAACACCTTATTTTCTTCAACCATGTCTCTCACAAAGTGATATTGAACATCAATATGCTTTGTCTTTGAATGATAAGATGGGTTCTTCGCTAGAAAAATTGCACTCTAACTGTCGCACTCTATTCTTACAACTTTTTTTACCAACCCAATACCTGAACACAATCTATGTAACCATACCGCATCCTTTCTTGCATGAGTGGTTTCCATGTATTCAACTTATGTAATTGAAAGTACCAATACAAACTATCTTTTGCTCATCCAACTGATTGCTCCTCCAAACAGGTTAAACACATACCCACTTGTAGATATTCTATGATCCAGATCTCGAAACTAGTTTGAATCCATCAAGACATGTATTTCCAACACTCTGTCCAAACCTGGTATTCCTTGGTAGCACAATCCATAACTAGTAGTGCCACGCAAATACCTAAAAACACTCTTTACTATTGTCCAATGCTCCTTTCCCGTCTTTGACATATACCTTATAAAAAATCCCACTACATGTACAATGTACGATCTATTACATACCATTGCATACATCAAACTTCCAACTACACTTGCACATGGAACACGAAACATGTCCTCCTCCTCTTCTTGTGTCTTGGGACACTTATCAACATATAACTTTGTTAGAAAAAAAACAGGACCGTGGAGCAATAAAATAAAACAAATGCGGAAACAAAAACACAGAAGATACATAATACAATAGAGACATAGATTTATGTGGTTCACCCAGTGTGGGCTACGTCCACCAGAGAAATCTCCAGGTCCTTTATTATTATCCAACATATGAAGGAATACAACCTACAACAAACCCGTTGTAACTTCATCTTCTTTCTCTTACAATCTCTCATCTTAGAATACAATATTCTCTATCTAGCATAGCTACAATACATTTCCATAATAACAGAGGGTTTCCTTCTATGTAAAAAAACCCTAACATAATTTCTACCATTAGATCTGCGACCTTATAATGAATGGTCCAGATTTACAATGAAATTACAATATACATTTACAAGGCAATTTTTCCTTCAGGGGCTTCACCCCCAAACCCCTTCTTGCCCCCGAATCCTGCAGAGGGGGTAAACCCCCCTCTGTACTACCCCACATGGAAGAGTGTACATACTTCTGGGGTGTAAATACTTCATGGGGTATAAACACGAATGAAAACAAAAGGCCTCTAAATCAGGAAGATAATCAGGCTCCACAACCAACAATCTCCCACTTGGAGACTGATCTCAACAGCTCCACCACTGCTGTATATGTTGGACTCTAAACCTTCTTGGACCTAGAAAATTTCTCATCTTCATCTTCATTCTTGAAGAACAACTGAAACTAAGTAGGAACTCAGTTTCTCCCTGGTTACTCCCTTTGTTAACATATCTACAGGATTCTGGCTAGTGTGTATATTTTCCAACTTTAAATGTCCATCTTCCAAGGCGGATCGTATCAAGTGGTACCTCCACTGTATATGCTTAGTCTTTGAATGAAAGATTGAGTTCTTTGCAAGATGAATGGAACTCTCACTGTCACAGTACAACCTTTTATTCTCCTACTTCTTTCCCAATTCCTCCATAAATCTTTGTAACCAAATCATCTCTTTACTAGCCTATGTAGCAGCAACATACTCTGCCTCTGTTGTTGAAAGTGCAAAAACCTTTTGCAGTTTCGAAAACCAACTTACCGATGTTCCACCTATAGTAAAAACATACCCTGTGGTGCTCCTCCTGTTGTCTTTATCACCTGCCATATCTGAATCAACATATCCCTATAGAAAAGTGTCTAAACCTCCAAAACATAATGCATGAGTATTAGTACCTCTCAAATACCTGATAATCCACTTTACTGCCTCCAAATTTTATTTAACTGGATTGTTCATATAATTTCTCACAACTCCCACTGCATGTGAAATATATGGTCTTGTGCAAACCATTGCATACATCAAGATGCCAACTGCTAATGAAAAAGGGACCCTGGACATGTATTCTATCTCCTCCTGTGTCTTGGGACACATTTCCTTAGTTAATTTGAAATGGCAGGCCAAAGGTGTACTAATTAGTTTTGCATTCTGCGTTCTGAACCTCTCCAACACCTTCTCTATGTACTCACCCTGAGACAATGTCAATTTGCGATTTTTCCTATCTCTTGTTATTCTCATACCAAGGATTTTCTTTGCAGCACCCAAATCCTTCATCGCAAATGAATTATCTAATTTCTTCTTGAGCATATTTATATCCTGCATATTAGACCCTGCAACAAGCATGTCATCTACATACAATAGCAAGATAATATAGCTTCACTTTTCTACCCTTTTGAAATAAACACAATGATCAAAGTGACATCTACTATAATCCTGTTCTGTAATAAACCTGTCAAAATTCAAATACCACTGCCTTGGAGCTTGCTTTAGGCCATACAATCTCTTCTTCAACCTGCATACCAAATTCTCCTTCCCTTTGACCTCATACCCCTATGGCTGCTGCATATAAATCTCTTCCTCCAAATCCCCATGGAGAAAAGTTGTTTTAACATCTAATTGTTCAAGATGCAAATCTTCTATTGCCACAAGACTTAAAATAGTCCTAATTGAAGTCATTTTAACATCAGGAGAAAATATTTCATCAAAATCTATACCTTTGTTTTGTGCAAACCCCTTTACAACAAGTCTAGCCTTGTACCGTTTTATTCCTCCGTCTTCTTCCTTAAACTTGTAAACCCATTTATTCTGCAATTCTCTTTTTCTTGCAGGCAATTGAACCAAGTCCCAAGTATGGTTATTTACCAAGGAATCCATTTCCTCTTTCATGCCTTTCTCCCACTTCTTTTTGGTGTCTACCTGCAATGCCTCTTCATAACATTCTGGTTCACTAGAATCAATCAACAATAAATAATACAATGAAGGAGAGTATCGTTCAGGGGGTGTACTTAACCTAGTAGATTTTCTAACAACACTTGCAGGTGTTTGAGGTACATGTTGCTCCTGTTGTTGTACATTTTGATTTTCTGGTTCCTTTGGAATTT